>PVKV010035952.1:5683-16228 GCA_004027835.1 Alouatta palliata
CTATTCCTCTCAGTTTTTACATAAATGTAATTATTAGTAATTCTTGCCATGTCTCAACTTCCTCTTTTGGATAAAATACATTTGTCTGTTTCAATATTTTACTCAGTGTTATGAACATATAATTCCATGCACATTCCAAGATGTATAGCTCTTCAGAAAGAATATGACAATTTATTAATCTACCATATGATGCTATACTTATATGACTGCATATGATACACAAAGAAAAGTTACTCCATTTTTCCGCTTGATTTCCTAAAATTCAGACCAAAAAAATATCAAAGCAGACTTTGAAAACATATTTCATGCGATAATAGTACCACTTTAGTTTATACCATGTTACAATTCAAAATATTTCTGTGTAAATCTGCTTTATTTTGTTGTTGATTTGGAATAAATGTTGAGTAAACATTAATATCTAACCAGCTTCTGTATATTTTTTCTTTAACTGATACACTTCTCTCTTTCAAAATCATTCCCAGGTTCCAATTTGGGCACAGACACTACATGTTCAATCAATTAGGCAAACTCTTGAAGTCTTCAGTATTCTCTTGTGTAAACTGATGTCAATTATTGAATTTAAAATTCTAGTATTTTAATTAACCTATACAATAAAGTACTTTCTTTAAGTTGTCAATTTTCTCTCTCTCTCTCTCTCTCTCTCTCTCTCTCTCTGTGTATATGTATATATATATACACATACACATACACATATACATGTATATATACACACATACACATTTATATATATACATATATGTACATATATATGTCTGTCTGTGTGCGTGTGTGTGTGTAATTTTACTTTAGGTTCTGGGGTACATGCGCACATCATGCAGCATTGTTGCATAGGTACATACGTGGCAATGTGCTTTGCTGCCTGCATCACCCATGTCAGCTCTATCTGACATTTCTCCCTGTGTTATCCCTCCCCAACCACCCTACCCTCTGCTGTCCCTCCCCTAGTCTCCTTCAACAGACCTCAGTGTGTGATGCTCTGTTCCCTTCGTCCATGAGTTCTCATTCTTCAACAGTGGCCTATGAGTGAGAACGTGTGATGTTTCATTTTGTGTTCTTGTATCAGTTTGCTTAGAATGATGGTTTCCAGATTCAACCATGTCGCCACAAAGGAAACAAACTCGTCATTTTTTATGGCTGCAGAGTATTCCATGCTGTACCTGTCCCACATTTTCCTTATCCAGTCTATCATGAATGGGCATTTGGGTTGGTTCCAGGTCTTTTCTATTGTAAGCAGTGCTGCAATGAACATACATGTGCGTGTGTCTTTACAACAGTACAGTCTATCAACCTTTGGATATATACCAGGTAATGGAATTGCTGGGTCAAATGGAATTTCTATTTCTAGGTCCTTGAGGAATCACCACACTGTCTTCCACAGGGGATAAACTAATTTATGCTCCCACCAACAGTGTAAAAGTGTTCCTGTTTCTCCACATCCTCTCCAGCATCTGTTGTCTCCAGATGTTTTAATGACCGCCATTCTAACTGGGATGAGATGGTATCTCAATGAGGTTTTGATTTGCGTTTCTCTAAGGACCAGAGATGATGAGCATTTCTCCATAAATATGTTAGCCTTGTATATGTCTTCTGTTTAAAAGCGTGTGTTCATGTCCTTCGGCCACCTTTGAACTGATTTGTTTGTTTGCCTTTTTCTTGTAAATCTCTTTTAGTTCTTTGTAGATTCTGGATATTCACCCTCTATGAGATGGGGAGATTGCAAACAGATTTTCCCATTCTGTTGGTTGCCAGTTCACTCTAATGATTGTTTCTTTTGCTGGAAAGAAAAATGCTCTGGAGATTAATTAGATTCCATTTGCCTATTTTGCTTTTTGTTGCCAATGCTTTTGGTGTTTTAGTCATGAAGTCCTTGCCTACGCCTATGTCGTGAATGGTAATGCCTAGCAGCTTTTGTTGCAGATCATGAGATAAAACCACTTTTCCATTCTTCTTCCCAGTTTCCTTGGACAATACATGTGAAGGGCCAGTGGATCCCCTGGATGAATCAATTGTGAAGTCAACTAAAATGCTAAATGTGGTCTTCAGTGTTATCCATCCTTAAAGAGGACACATTGCAAATACTGTTAATAAGTCCATACCGGTACCTTTCCCCTCTAAAATTGATTCTCTTGGTTTCTAAATACTATGGCTTAGTTTTCAGGATGGTTCACTATTTTCCCACTTGATTTCATAAAATAATTAAACTCTTATGTCCTTCTTGGAACAGAGTCACAGTCCAATGCACATCATTTTACACACACAGATTCACAAACTCAGGAATTTGGCTGCCTTCTGACACTTTCTGTGGGCCAAAGCTGAGCATCAATTATGTGCTATGAGTTGTCCAGCTGCAGCAGCCACTACAAATCTGCTGACTCCCTCACTTCTTAAAGAAAAATCTGTTGTGTCAAGTCATCTTGTTTTATGACAGGAAACATCATGAGTGCTAGTCAACTCTATATGAATTTAGTACCTTGTATTTGTCACGGCTTGACCCTGAGCTAAATCTAAAGTTTTTGCCCCATAAAACAGTCATAATGGGCTGCACCTCTATTATTTTACTACTACCTACTACTATTTCTTCCACCTCCAGCAAAACCAGCACTGTAAAGACTACGGATCCTTCTACAACACTAGGATGACATATGGCACTCAGAATGCAACAGTTTCCTGATGATCCTCATTTGATACTCAAAACAGCTCTTATGATATAGAGTCTATCAATATGTCTGTTTTATAAATGTACAAAGGAAAGCACAAAGCAGCTAAGTACTTTGCCCAAAGTCACACGGCTAGTAAGTGGCAGAATAAGAATACAAATTCTGGCTTTCCAGCTACAGAAGTGCACACTGCCCTGTATAACTACACTTAGTTAACAACACCAGATATGGGATTGATGTATAAAGAGACATTTAGTTTGTGTGTTTTACGTGCTGAAGTGAGAAATACGAATTTCTTTGCCAGTATAGCTGCAAATATGATGATATCGTTTAATTTTTCTAATTAATTGGAAGAGATCCACCTATTTTATTAGCAGTGAAATCTTCTTCTTGAGGTCTTCACTCCCAACTCTTGCTAGTTGTTAAAGAAGCTGAGGGGTTTTCTCAGTCTTTGAAAGAGCTGACAAATGGCTGGGTTATTGGCTCAGTGCCCTCCTGTTTGGCCTTCATCCTCACTGTCACAGTTTTCCCAGGATGACCAATTCCCCATTGCTCCACAGGCCCATCTACTGTGGTAACTATGTCTTGCTGGATTATTCATTCAGCAAATGTTTTTAGTGACCACATAATATAGGCAGGCCCTGTGCTTCCTTACTCGCTGGATTGCAAAGAAGTTCACGAGAGACATAAAGAGCTTCTCCTTAAGAAGTTTATCTTCTGCTGGGAGAGATAGACAACAAGGAAGGAGGCCAATGTCTAAGGAAAATAACAACAGATAGTTATGAGTGTCCAAAGGAAAGAAGTAGGAAATACAGAGTGTAGTTCTCTTAAAGATAGGCAGGCAGAGCATCTGTAAGGATGTGTCATTGAAGACCCGCATTTATAAGAAATGTCCTAAAATTAGATGATGATAATGGTGTACAACGCTGAATATACTGAAAGTATCTTTGAATTGGTAATTTTAATCAAGTGAATGTTATGATATGTAAATTACATTTCAATAAACCTGTCTGATATATATACATATATATAACAATATATTGATATCCAGCAGTGGTATGACCAGAAGTAGACGGCTTTGTATTTTCTGCTTCTGTGCCTACTGAAAATTCTGTTACCTATTTTGGGCAAATTCGGTTTTTATCTGAGATTTGGCTCTTTTGGGTAGATTATCACTTGTTCATCTGAGTTACAGTTTTTACACTTCAGCAGTCTGTGAGTTTAAACCTTAAAAATCTTCCCGTTGCTAATTATTGATAGAGTTTAGGAGGGGGTAACCTGAGATCTGATTACTCAAGTGATAGATATTAATTATTTTAATCGATTCATAATTCCAGCTTCTGTATATTTTCAATAATCTAAGCTTAAGCATATCATTGCATTTCTCTAGGTGACCTTCATTAGAGTATTTGTTTCCACATGGCCTTACACCCAATCATACTTATACCGATTTCAAAATTGGTAATAAGATGTGGCTGTTCTCCTACCCAGACTCTCAACCTGAATTGTGATCTCCATAATCGTCACCTGTGAAGCGAGAGATCAGGTGGATGTGATAGTTGAATCATTGAGGCAGTTTCCGTATGTGAGGGAGTTCTCGCGAGATCTGCTGTCTGTGAAAGTGTTTGGTAGTTCCTCCCTAATTCATTCTGCCTCGTACCGCGTTCTGGCTCTGGGGTTCAAGTGATTGTTCCAGCTCAGCTTCTGGAGTAGCTGGGACCACAGTCGCGTGCCACCACACCTGGTTAAGAATTTTGTATTTTTATTACAGACGGGGTTTCACCATGTTGGCCTGGATGGTCTCGATCTCCTGACCTGGTGATCCACCCTTCCTGGCCTCCAAAAGTGCTAGGAAAACAGCTGTGAGCCACCTCTCCGAATATTTATTTATTTATTTATTTATTTATTTACTTAGAGGCAGGCTGGTTGCCTAGTGTTAGTGAATTATTGAGTTTATTTAATTACTATCATCATATATTTTTTATAGAGATATGGTTTCTTTCACAATTTTTGCCAGGCTGGTCTAGATGTTCTCACCTCAGGTTATATACATAGATCAGGCGCCCAATGGGCATGGGATTAAAAGCCTGGTGCACCAAGCGTGGCTATTTGCATGCTGATTTACTATTCTAATAATGGGTATATTTAGAGGCAGACTCGAACTTATTTATTTATTTATTTACTTACGTGCTTATGGAGAAGCAGGTCGCATGTATCTATGTATCAATTTATTTATATATTGGCAGGCAGGCTTGAATATGTGTATATATCTATCTAGCCATCTAATGATTTAGAGGCAGGCTCACATTTATTGATTTATTTATTTAGACCCAGGTTCGCAACATTAATTTATATACTTATATATGTGTGTGCAGGCTTACATTTATTTATTTACTTATCTATCTGTAAAATGATTTAGATTCAGGCTGGCATTTATTTACTTAGATGCAGGCTCGCATTTATTTATTTATTTATTATTTTAGACAGAGTCTTGCTCTGTCACCAGGCTGGAGTGCAGTGGTGCAATCTTGGCTCACTGCAACCTCCATCTCCTGGGTTCACGTGATTCTCCCGCCTCAGCTTCTCAAGAAACTTGAACCGCAATGGCGTGACACCCTGCCTTGCTAATAGTTTTGTATTTGAGTGGAGACAGGGTTTCACCATGATAGCCATGATTGTCTCGATTTCTTGACCTTGTGATCGACCGGTCTCGACCCCCCAAAGAGCTGGAATTACAGCCGTGAGCCACAGAACCTGGCCTTTATATATTTATTTACTTACCTATTTATGTATTTACTTAAAGGCAGGGAGGCCGGCTTGCATTTATTTATTAATTTAGTTTCATCTTATTATATTTGTAAATAGAGACAGGGTTTCCTTCAACATCTTGGACAGGCTGGTCTCCGTGTCATGATCTCAGGTGATATACGTGGCTCCAGCTTTCAATGGGCGGGTAACTATAAGCATGAGCCACCAAGCATGGCTATTTATTAATTGAGTTATCTATATGTTAATGTATTTATTTAGAGACACACTCCTATTTATTTGATTTTTTATTTTCTGGCTTACTTATGGAGAAGCAGATCACATTTATTTATTCATTTATTTATTGGTATATTTGTAGGAAGTCTTCAATTCACGTATTTATAAAGCTATCTAATTATTTAGAGGCCGACTCACATTTACTCATTTATTTATTTAGACGCAGGTGTGAAACCTTTACTGACTTACATATGTATTTACGTACAGGCTTGCATTTATTCGTGTATGTATCTGTATGTATACTGATTTAGAGGCAGGCTTGAATTTATTTACTTGGATACAGGCTGGCATTTATTTATGTATATACTTTGTTTGTTATTTTCGTCTCATTATATTTTTAAACAGAGAGAGGGTTTGTTTCACAATTTGGTCAGGCTTGTCCGGGTGTCCTGACCTCTGGTGATGTACCCAGCTCAGGCTCCCAGTGGGTGAAGGTTGAAAATCATGCCCCACCAAGTGTGTCGGTTTATTTATTGTTTTATTTATCAATATATTAATCGATTTATTTAGAGGCAGACCCGATATTATTTATTCATTTAATGATGTACTTACTTATGGAGCAATAGGTCGCATTTCTTTATTAATTTGGAGACAGGCTTGGATTCATGTATTTATGTCTCTGGCTATCTGATTATTAGGAGGCAGGCTCACATATACTGATTTATTTGTTTGTAACCAGGCTGGCAACATTTATTTATTTACTTATCTAACTACAATGATTTAGAGGCAGGCCTGCTTTATTTACTTACATGCGGGCTCACCTTTATTTATGTATTTATGTATTGATTTATTTTACTTGGAGTCTTGCTCTGTCACAGGGCTGAAGTGCAGTGGCACAATCTTGGCTCACTGCAACATCTGCATCCTGCGTTCAAGCGATTCTTCCACCTCAGACTCCAGAGTAGCTGGGACCACAGGCGCCCACCATCATGCCTGGCTAATAATTTTGTCGTTTTATTAGAGACGAGGTTTCACCATGCTTGCCAGGATGGTCTCGATCTCGTGACCTCGTGATTCATTTGCTTCCGTCTCCCAAAGTGCTCGGATTACAGGCGTTGCCACAATGCTTGGCCGAAAGTTTCATTCTCAACTTGCGTCAGAATGTTCAGATTATTCCCTGATGAACATACTTTATAAATGTTTGCCAATAAAATATTTTATTACTTGTCTGTACCTCTCAGTGTTTAGATAAACGTAATTATTAGTAATTCTTGCCATGTCACAACTTCCTCTTTTGGATAAAATACATTGGTGTGTTTCAATATTTTACTAAGTGATATGAACATATAATTCCATGCACCTTGCAAGATGTATAGCTCTTCAGAAAGAATATGACACTTTATTAATCTACCATACGAAGCTATACTCATATGATTGCATATGATACACAAAGATCAGTTAATCCATTTTTTCTCTTGATTTCCTAAAATTCAGAGCACAGAAATGTCAAAGCAGACTTTGAAAACATATTTCATGTGATAATAGTACCACTTTAGTTTTTAGCATGTTACACTTCAAGAAATTTTGTGTAAATCTGCTTTATTTTGTTGTTGATTTGGAATAAACATTGAGTAAACATTAATATCTAACGACTTTCTGTATATTTTTTTCTGTAAATGATACACATCTTTCTTTGAAAATCATTTCCAGGTTCTAATTTGGGCACAGACACTACCTGTTCAATCAATTAGGCAAATTCTTGAAGTCTTCAGTCTTCTCTTCTGTAAACTGATGTCAGTTATTGAATTTAAAATTCTAGTATTTTAACTGACCTATACAATAAAGTACTTTCTTTAAGTTGTCAATTTTCTCTCTTTCTCTCTCTCTCTCTGTATATATATAAAAATTAATATATATATATTTATATATATAAATATATGAATATACACACACATATACATGTATATATACACACATACACATTTATATATATATATGTACATATATATGTCTGTGTGCGTGTGTGTGTGTAATTTTACTTTAGGTTCTTGGGTACATGTGCTCATCATTCAGCATTGTTGCATAGGTACATACGTGGCAATGTGCTTTGCTGCTTCCATCACCCATGTCTGCTATATCTGACATTTCTCCCCGTGTTATCCCTCCCCAACCGCCCTACCCTCTGCTGTCCCTCCCCTAGTCTCCTCCAAGAGACCTCAGTGTGTGATTCTCCTCTCCTTTCTTCCATGAGTTCTCATTGTTCAACACCGGCCTATGAGTGAGAACGTGTGATGTTTCATTTTGTGTTCTTGTGTCAGTTTGCTTAGAATGATGGTTTCCAGATTCAACCATGTCACTACAAAGGACACAAACGTCATTTTTTATGGCTGCATAGTATTCCAGGCTGTACCTGTGCCACATTTTCCTTATCCAGTCTATCATGAATGTACATTTGGGTTGGTTCCAGGTCTTTGCTATTGTAAGCAGTGCTGCAATGAACATACGTGTGCGTGTGTCTTTACAACAGAACAGTCTATCCACCTTTGGATATATACCAGGTAATGGGATTGCAGGGTCAAATGGAATTTCGATTTCTAGGTCCTTGAGGAATCACCATACTGTCTTCCACAGTAGTTGAACTAATTTATGCTCCCACCAACAGTGTCAAAATGTTCCTGTTTCTCCACATTCTCTCCAGCATCTGTTGCCTTCAGATGTTTAATGATCGCCATTCTAACTGGCATGAGATGGTATCTCAATGTGGCTTTGATTTGCGTTTCTCTAATGATCAGTGATGATGAGCATTTCTCCATATGTTTGTTGGTCTCATATATGTCCTCTGTTGAAAAGTGTCTGTTTATGTCCTTCGCCCACTTTTGAACTGATTTGTTTGATTGTTTGCCTTTTTCTTGTAAATCTCTTTTAGTTCTTTGTAGATTCTGGATATTCGCCTTCTGTGAGATGGGGAGATAGCAAACAGATTTTCCCATTCTGTTGGTTGCCGGTTCACTCTAATGATTGTTTCTCTTGCTGTACAGAAGCTCTGGAGATTAATTAGATCCCATTTTCCTTTTTTGGTATTTGTTGCCAATGCTTTTGGTGTTTTAGTCATGAAGCCCTTGCCTACGCCTATGTTCTGAATGGTCTTGCCTAGGTTTTCTTCTGGGGTTTTTATGGTGGTAGGTCTTGGGTTTAAGTCTAAAAATATGGAAATCTTCACGAATTTGTGTGTCATCCTTGTGCAGGGGCCATGCTCATCTTCTGTGTTTCATTCCCATTTTACTATATGTGCTGCTGAAGCGAGCACAAATGTTCACCTTCATACTACTTAACATTCTAAGGCATGTTCACTAGATCTGTGTTTCACTTCACAGATAGATAATAAAACTTTAGGCTACTTTTAAAAAGAACATATTTGTTTTTCACCTAAAGGTGGCTCACATACCCATGTTTATGCTGAAAATCTCTTCTTTCATAGCACTTTGTATGATTTTCCTTGGATCATTAAAGAATTGTTCTCACTCCCTGCTTTCGGGCTGGCAGTTAAGTACTGTTTCTAGAGCAGATTTTGTTGCAGATCATGAGATCAAACCACTTTTCCATTCTTCTTTCCAGTTTCCTTGGACAATACATGTGAAGGGCCAGTGGATCACCTGGATGAATCAATTGTGAAGCAACTAAAATGCTAAATGTGGTCTTCAGTGTTATCCATCCTTAAAGCGGACACATTGCAAATACTGTTAATAAGTCCACACCGGTACCTTTCCCCTCTAAAATTGATTCTCTTGATTTCTAAAGACTATGGCTTAGTTTTCAGGATGGTTCACTATTTTCCCACTTGATTTCATACAATAATGAAATTCTTATATCCTTCTTGGAACAGAGTCACAGGCCACTGCACATCATTTTACACACACACATTCACACACTCAAGAATATGGCTGTCCTTCTGACACTTTCTGTGGGCCAAAGCTGAGCATAAATTATGTGCTATGAGTTGTCCAGCAGCAGCAGCAGCCACTACAAATCTGCTGACTCCCTCACTTCTTTAGGAAAAATCTGTTGTGTCAAGTCATCTGGTTTTATGACAGGAAACATCATGAGTGCTAGTCAACTCTATATGAATTTAGTACCTTGTATTTGACACGGCTTGGCCCTGAGCTAAATCTAAAGGTTTTATCCCATCAAACAGTCATAATGGGCTGCACCTCTATTATTTTACTGCTACCTACTACTATTTCTACCACCTCCAGCAATACCAGCGCTGTAAAGACTACAGCTCCTTCTACAACACTAGGATGACATATGGTACTCAGTATGCAACAGTTTCCTGATGATTCTCATTTAATACTCAAAACAGCTCTTATGATATAGAAGCTATCAATATGTCTGTTTTATCAATGTACAAAGGAAAGCACAAAGCAGCTAAGTACTTTGCCCAAAGTCACATGGCTAGTAAATTTCAGAATAAGAATACAAATTCTGGCCTTCTAGCTCCAGAACTGCACACTGCCCTGTATAACCACACTTAGTTAACAACATCAGATATGGGATTGAGGTATAAAGAGACATTTAGTTTGTGTGTTTTACGTGTTGAAGTGAGAAATACAAATTTCTTTGCCAGTATAGCTGCAAACATGATGATATCTTTTCATTTTTCTCATTAATTGGAAGAGATCCACCTATTTTATTAGCAGTGGAATTTTCTTCTTGAGGTCTTCACTCAAAACTCTTGCTGGTTGTTAAAGAAGCTGAGGGGTCTTCTCAGTCTTCCAAACAGCAGACGGACGGCTGGGTTATTGGCTCAGTGCCCTCCTGCTTGGCCTTCATCCTCACTGTCACAGTTTCCCCAGGATGACCAATTCAACATTGCTCCACAGGCCCA
>PVKV010035953.1:0-16108 GCA_004027835.1 Alouatta palliata
TCCTTGGCGAGAACTCTTTAGAGAATTATGGAAGATAAATTCATTTGATTCTCCTGATTCCCAGCTCCTGAAAGGCAAGACATTTACTGACTCCATACATGGTACCTTTGAACATTTGCAGAGAACCAACAGATATGATGAAGTTGGTTGTTTGCTCCTAAGTTCGCTGGATCAAGTGATGAAAGAAAAAGATGAGCTCAGGGATTCTAACTCCCAGCTCCAGAAGCATATACACAGCCTAACGTTCCTAAGGGTGTCCTGGGTGAGAATCTTCTCTGCTGTAGACAAAGGGTTAAAGTTGCTGAAAATCAAACACAAGCTCTTATCATGTGAGTGGCTGACCTGCAAAAAAGGTGATCTCTCAGCCTCACAGCAGTCTACTGTCAAAGTGAGGGCACTGTTTGGGAAAGAATGGGGTCCTGTAAGTTGGGATGGGAATGTGTGGGAGGACTCTGATGAAGCTGGGGACACTGAGCTCCTAAATTCCGATGAGCCTTTTTTTCCAGAAGTGGCCTCCCTATTCCCAGCGGTGCAGCCTCCTCTCTCCACCCACAGTGGTACCGGCGTTTCCAACTTTTCCGAGGAGATTAACCCTGCATTGCCCAAGGAAACAGCGATGGCCTCCCTGAGGCAGCTGCCAGGCAACACAATACTGATTCTCCTCAGGACCCACCCCTAGCACTCCTCTTTGCTTCTAGACCTATAACCAGACTCAAGTCCCAGCAGACCCCTAGAGGTGAGGTTCAGAGTGTAATCCACGACGAGGAGCACTTCACTCCAAAAGAAATGCTTGAGCTTTCTAATTTATATAAGCAGAAATCTAGGGAACAAGTAGAGGAGTGGATATTAAGGGTGTGGGACAATGGCAGAAGGAACATAAAGTTGGATCAGGCGAATTCATTGATATGAGCCCACTAAGCAGAGATTGTGCATTTAATGTTGCAGCTTGGGGAGTTAAAAAGGCTCTAATCATTTATTTGCTTGGCTAGCTGAAACACGGACCAAAATATGGCCCACTGTGGGTGAGCTGGGAAGGCCTGATCTCCCCTGGTTTAATGAAGAGGAAGGGATCCAAAGGTTCAGGGAGATTGAAATGCTAGAGTAGATTCGCCACTTTAGACCTGCCCACCCAAACTGGGAGGGTCCAGAAGGCACACCCTTCACCAGTACCTTGCAAAATAGATTTGTGAGGGAAGCACCTGTATCCTCGAAGAGCTCTGTGATTGCTCTTCTCTGAATGCCAGGTCTTACAGTGGGAACTGCAGTCACTTAGGCTGAAAACCTAAATGCAATTGGGATAATTGGATCCTGAGATGGCAGGGGCCAAGTGGTGGCACTCAACCGTCAAAGGCAAGGCCGGCATAGTCACCATCACGGAGAGCAGAGACAAAGCAACAGTCAGAATGGTCTGACTCGTGCAGAGCTCTGGCACTGGCTAATTAATCATGCTGTTCCTAGAAGTGAAGTCGATAGGAAGCCTACTACGTTCCTACTTGATCTATATAAGCAGAAAACTTCCAGATTAAGTGAACAAAAGACTAATTTGAATTATAAAAACAAAGAGTCATGGCCCTTCAATCAATTTCCAGACTCGAGCCAGTTTACAGACCTAGAACCCCTTGAATGAAGGGAAGGCTGGGTCCCCTTGAAGAAGAACCCCACTATACTATCAAACATTTATACTGTTAAACTTCCTCCCATCCTACCCCAAGGGACCTCCAGCCTTTTACCAAGGTAACTGTGCACTGGGAAAAAGAGAGATAACAACTTTTGGGGACTACTAGACACTGACTCTGAGCTGACATTGATTCAAGGGAACCCAAAATATCATTGTGATCCTCCAGTCAGAGTAGGGGCTTCTGGAAGTCAGGAAATTAATAGAGTTTTAGCTCAGGCATGACTTAATAATGGGTCCAGTGGGTCCCATCCCGTGGTCATTTCTGCAGTTCCAAATGCATAATTGGAATAGACATACCTGGCAGATGGCAGAATCCCCACACTGGCTCCCTGATCTGTGGAGTGAAATCTATTATGGTGGGAAAGGCCAAATGGAAGACATTAGAGCTGCCCCTACCTAAGAAAATAGTAAATTGAAAATACTGTATTCTTGGAGAGACTGCAGAAATTAGTGCCACCATCAAGGACTTGGAGGATGCAGGGGTGGCGATTCCTACCACATCCCCACTCAACTCTCCTATGTGGCCTGTGAAGAAGATAGATGGATCTTGGAGAATGATAGTGGATTATCTTAAGCTTAACCAACTGGTGACTCCATTTGCAGCTGCTGTACCAGATGTGGTATCGTTGCTTTGAGCAAATGAACATGTCTCCTGGTACCTGGCATGCAGCTATTGCTCCAGAAAATGCTTTTTGTTCCATCCTTGTCCATAAGGCCCACCAGAAGCAGTCTGTCTTCAGCTGGCAAGGCCAGCAGTACCCTTCACTCTCCTACACCAGGAGTATGTCCACTTTCCAGCTCTCTATTAGAATCTTGTTTGCAGACATCTTGATCACTTTTCCCTTCCACAAGACAGCACACTGGCCCATTGCATTGATGGCATTATGCTGAAAAGACCAAGTGAGCAAGGAGTAGCAACGACTCTGGACTTATTGGTGAGATATCTGCACGTTAGAGGGTGGGAGATAAATCCAACTAAAATTCAGAGGCTTTCTAGCTCAGTAATATTTCTAGGGGTTCAATGGTTTGGGGTCTCTTGAGGTATTTCTTCTAAGGTGAAAGATAAGTTGTTGTATCTAGCCTTATATGTTTTGGATGTTTGTCCCCTTCAAATCTCATGTTAAAATGTGACCTTCAATGGTGGGGCCTGGTGGGAAGTGTTTGGATCATGGGGGAGGACCCCTCGTCAATGGCTTGGTGCCCTCCCCATGGTGATAAGTGAATTCTCATTCTGTTAGCTCATATGAGAGTTGATTGTTTAAAAGGATCTCCTTCTCTCTCTCTTGCTCCCTCTCTCACTGTGAAATGCTGGCTCCCTTTCACCTTCTGCCATGAATGGAAGATTCCTGAGGGAGATGCTGGCACTGTGCTTCCTGTACAGCCTGCAGAACTGTGAGTCAAATAAACCTCTGTTCTTTATAAATTACCCACTCTCAGGTATTCCTTTATAGCAATGCAAATGAACTAATGCATGGTCCCTCCTGCAACCAAGGCAGTGGGGCATGACAACTAGTCAGCCTATGTGGATTTTGAGCACAACACATTTCTCATTTGGGTGTGTCACTCTAGCCCATTTGTTGAGTAATCTGAAAGGCTGGTACTTTTGCTACCTTTTTTTCTTCTTTTTTTGAAACGGAGTTTCACTCTTTGCCAAGGCTGGAGTGAAGTGGTACAATCCCAGCTCACTGCAACCTCTGCCCCTCCAGGTTCAAGTGATTTTTCCTATCTTGGCCTCCCAAGTAGCTGGGATTATAGGCGCCCACCACCATGCCCAGCAAGTTTTTGTACTTTTAGTAGAAATGAGGTTTCACCGTGTTAGCCAGGCTGGTCTCAAACTCCTGACCTCAGGTGATCCACCCATCTCAGACACCCAAAGAGCTGAGATTACAGGTGTGAGCCACCGCACCCAACCAAAGACAGTTCTTTCTGCATGGGGCCCAGAACAGGAGAAGGTTCTACGACAGGTCCAGGCTGCCGTGCAAGCTGTTCCACCACTTAGGCCATATGACCCAGCAGATCAACAGTGCTTTAGGTGTCAGGGGCAAATAGAGATGCTACTGGGAGCCTTTGGCAGTACCCATAGGTGAGTCAGAGCAGACAACTTTTGCAGATAGCTACTCTCCTTGTGAGGGACAGCTCTTGGTCTGCTACTGGGCCTTGGTGGAAACAAAACCTTTGAGGCCAGGCACAGTGGCCCCAGCACTTTGGGAAGCTGAGGCAGGAAGATTACTTGAGCCTAGGAGTTCAAGACAAGCCTGGGCAAAATAGCAAGACCTCGTCTCTACAAAAAAAAAAAAAAAAAAAAAAAAAAAAAATTAATTTAGCTGGGCAAACTCGGGAGGCTGAGACAGAAGGATAGCTTGAGCTGAGGAGTTGAGGCTGCAGTGAGCCATGGTCATGCCACTACTCTCCAGCCTGGGTGACAAAGCAAGACCCTATCCCAAAGAAAACAAAGGAAGTGTCTGACTGTAGGCCACCAAGCTACCATGTGACCTGAATGGCCTATCATGAACTGGATGCTTTCTGATGCATCTAGTGTAGAGTTGGGCATACACAGAAGCACGCCATTATTAAATGGAAGTGGTATACACATGATCAGGCTCAAACAGGTGCTGAAGGCACAAGTAAGTTACAAGAAGAAATGGCCCAAATGCTCGTGGTCCCCACTCCTGCTACCCTGCTTTCTCTCTCCCAGCCTGCACCTATGGCCTCATGCAGAATTCCTTATGATCAGTTGACAGAGGAAGACGAGGACCTGGTGTACCGACAGTTCTACACAATTTGTAGACATCACTCAAGAGTGGACAGCTTCAGCACTACAGCCCCTTTCTGGGACATCCCTGATGGACAGTGGGAAAGGAAAATCTTCCCAGTGGGCAGAACTTCCAGCAGTGCACGTGGCTGTGCACTTTGTTGGAAGTTCAATTACATACTGATTCCTGGGCAGCAGCCAATGCTTTGGCTGGATGGTAAGGGACTTGAAAGAAGCATGATTGCAAAATTGGTAATGAAGAAAACTAGGGAAGAGGTATGTGGATGGACCTCTGAGTGATCAAAAAAATGTGAATATATTTGTATCCCATGTCAGTGTTCATCAAAGGGTGACCTCAGCAGAGAAGAATTTTAATAATCAAATGGATAAGATGACCTGTTCTGTGGACACCACTCAGCCTCTTTCCCTAGCCACCTCTACCATTGCTCAATGGGTTCATGAATGAAGTGGCCATGGTGGCAGGAATGGAGGTTCCTGGGCTTAGCAGCATGGACTTCCACTCACCAAGGCTGACCTGGCTATGGCCACTGCTGAGTGCTAAATCTGCTGCAGCAGAGACCAACACTGAGCCCTCAATATGGCACCATTCCTCAGAATGATCAGCCAGCTACCTGGTGGCAGGTTAATTTGGCCACTTCCATCATGAACAGGGCAGCAGTTTGTCCTTACTGGAACAGATACTTACTCTGGATATGGATTTGCCTTTCCTGCATGCAGTTCCTTTGCCCACACTATCATCTGTAGACTCATGGAATGCCTTATCCACTGCCATTGAATTCAACACAGCATTGCTTCTGACCAAGGAACTCACTTCACAGCCACAGAACCGTGGCAATGGGCTCATGCTCATGGCATTCACTGATCTTATCATGTTCCTCATCATCCTGAAGCTGTTGGCTTCAGGTAATAGTGGGATGGCCTTTTGAAGTCACAATTACTATGCAAACTAGGTGACAATACTTTGCAGAGCTGGGGAAAAGTTCTCCAGAAGGCTGTATGCATGTTGTGAATCAGTGTCCATATATGGTACTGTTTTTCCCATAGCCAGGATTCACAGGTCCAAGAATCAAAGGTTGGAAGTAGAAGTGGCACCATTCACCATTACCCCCAGTGGCTCACTAATGAAATTTTTGCTTCCCACTTCTGCAACATTATGTTCTCCTGGCCTAGTGATTTCATTAAACTTTAAATTAAGACTGCCACCTGGCCACTTTGGCCTCCTCCTGCCTCTAAATCAACAGCCGAAGAAGGGAGTTACGGTGTTGGCTGGGGCGGTTGAGCTTCACTACCAAGATGAAATCAAAATACTATTCCACAATGGAGATAAGAAAGAGAATGTTTAAAATACAGGAGACCCCTTAGGGCATCTCTTACTATCCTGCCTTGTAATTAAGGTCAATGGGAAGCTACAACAGCCTAATCCAGGTAGGACCACAAACAGGTTTGGGTCACTCTACCAGGTAAAAAAACACAACCAGCTAAGGTGCTTGCTGAAAACAAAGGGAATATAGAATGGGTAGAAGAACAAGGTAGTTATCAATACCAGCTACGAACATGTGACCAGTTACAGAAACAAGGACTGTAATTGTCCTGAGTATTTCCGCCTTGTTAAGAATACACTCGTGCATATATACACCTGCATTAAGTAAATATGTTTTTATTTCCTTTATTATTCCTTTATTATGTAACATAAGATTTATTGGCTTCATATCAGCATTTAAGTATTGTTAATTTTAACAGTATTTAAGGACTAGTACATTTTCAGTTGTACAAAAAAAACAGTTGTATGTAATAGAATTGACTTTGTTATTGTCTTTATTTGGAGATTAAGTATGATTTGAGGAGATATGTATGGGTGCCAGGATGACAAGGGGTTTACTTGTGATGGTTAATATTAGGTGTCAACTTGACTGGATTGAGGGATGCCTACATGGCTGGTGAAACATTGTTTCTGGGTGCATGTGTGAGGGTGTTGCCAGAGGAGACTGACATTTGAGTCAGTGGACTCGGAGAAACAGACCCATCCTCAGTGTGAGTGGCATCATCCAATCCAATACCTGCACGACTAGAACAAAGTATGCAAAGGAAGGTGGGATCAGTTTGCTTGCTTAGTCTTCTGAATCTCTTTCTTCTTCCCATGCCAGATACTTGCTTCCTTCCTGCTGCCCTTGGGCATCAGACTCCAGGCTCTTCAGCCTTTGGACTCTGGGACTTGCACCAGTGGCCACTCAGGGAGTCTTGAGCCTTCAGCCTCAGACTGAGGGCTGCACTGTTGGCTTCCCTGGTTTTAAGGGTTTTGGAATTGGACTGAGACACACAACTGGCTTCTCTCCTCCAGCTTGCAGACAGTCATATGGGACTTCACTTTGTAACTTGTGAGCCAATTCTTAGTAAACTCCCTTTTATATATACATATATCCTGTTGTTTCTGTCTCTCTGGAAAACCCTAATACATGTGTCTTATGTGGATCTTTACTCTGGTATATGTTAGTCTTTTCAGAGGTTTTAATAATGGTGTGATGGCCATGGAAACATATTCAGTTGAATGGTTTTTAATAGTAGATATAGAGATCATGCCCTTTTCTGCAAAGCTCAGTTTTAATACTTTTTATTGCCAAATGGTTCTCTCAATTTTATCCTCTACTATTTGAAATATAAAATCAGATTGGGAACAATGGCTCATGCCTGTAATCCCAGCACTTTGGGAAGTTGAGTCGGGCAGATCATCTGACGTCAGGAGTAGAGACAAGTCTGACCAACATGGTGAAACCCTGTCTCTATTAAGAATACAAAATTAGCTGGGTATGGTGGTGTGCATCTGAAGTTCCAGCTACTCAAGAGGCTGAGGCAGGAGACTCTCCTGAACCTAGGAGGCAGAGGCCGCAGTGAGTTGAGATTGAACCACTGCACTCAAGCCTGGACAACAGCAAGACTCTGTCTAAAAAAAAAAAAAAAAAATTATAAGTAAAAAAATAAAAATAAAATCAGTCAACTTTTCCAACATTACAATTCTGAAATTCCCCATTAGTTCCTACTTGGAATCCAGTCGATTTTTTCCTGAATATGTTTTTTGCAATACCTTGCCAATTGCAGCCAATAGAAACCAACACACATTACTAATATTGTGTTTTCCTGCATCTTTCCCTAGAGCTGTAAATTTATTGGGATATAATCTGCCTTCAGAGTCACTGTGGGCAACATTTTAACCAAGGTTTTTGTCTTTCAGACTTTATAACAGTTTCTTCACTGCCTACAACTTGTCCTACAAGCCGATGACAAACTATAATTTCTTGCTGTGTTGGCACCCCACTTCTGGTAGCAATTTCTGTATTGGAATAAGCTAAATTATACTAGTAAGAAACAACCCCAAAATTTCCATGGCTAGAAATAATAAATGGTTCTCTGTCTCAAGTTACATGTTCATTATACATCGGCTCATAGAAATCATGGAGCAGACTCAGCTCTATGTCTTCTTCACTAACGGATGTAGCTAACCAAAGACTCCACAACCTGGAAGTATTATGGCAGGAATAAGTGAATTTAGGTGGTGCACTAGATCTCAAAGACTTCTGCACACATTTTACTGACCAAATCAAGTCACTGCCACACCTACTTTCAAGGGGAAAGTCCAGTTTTACCATGTGCCTGGAAAATACAGTATCAAAATAGTAAACAATCTTTATGTTTATTACTGTTTTTTTTTTAGATTGAGGTTCTTAAGAATAAGCTCCAAATGAACTTTCCACAATACTACACCTAAAAAGGGAACACCAATTTTCATCTGTGTTTCTACAAGTGTAAGGATACCTAGGACCATTTCCCAGACTGATCTTAAAAACGCATGCTCTGCTGGTTTTAAGATGCTATGTAAAACCAGAATTGTGTTTCCTGGTAGTTTTTTTTAAAGACGGGTAAAAATTTCAACAGACTTCTTCACTGTAGAACTACTCAGGAGCATCTCATGGAGCTAGAATATCTTGAAATACATTTTAGATTTTTTTAAAAATGGCTTTCATTTCTAAAAATGTAATTCAGTAAGTGAATTTATTCTGTGTTATATCTAAGTTTTGTTTCTCTGGTGAATTTACCCTGAGACTGGTTCTTTTGGAAGATATGAGCCATCATGTCCAAAGAATTACCTATAACTACAGAATATCTCTTTCTGTGTTGTGGAGCCAGCTTTAGCATGCCAGAGTTACCTATGCTGCACTTCTGTGACTTAGGGAGGCATCTGCCAGTTTGTGTAAAAATACCTGATGTTTCCATATAGATAATTATCCCATGACAGATCCTCTATGCTGTCTACTTCTGACATTAGATCAGCCAACTGTGTGGGATTGGTCCTCTTCTCTTCTACACAATGCTGAGGTTGCCCTTTTCAAAGTTTCCTTCCCATAAAGATTATCTTACCATTTGTATTAATAAGATTTTATTCACTTAACAATAGAAGAAAGCTACACCTATATTCCATAACCTCCATGGGCCTGATCCAAACTCACCTGTGCAGCCTCATTGATTCTAACCTACTCCACACATCTTCTCTATTACTGGAGGTTTTCTTGGCTTTTGGCCACAGTGTAACTACCATGCACTGGATTTCTCCATGGAGCACAAGGAGGCTATCTATTCACTTGAAGGTAGTTACCATTGTGTTTATGACTTTAGAAATGCAAGACTGATTTATCTCCTGATACTAAACTGCATTATGAACAACTTAAGGTTTGACACATTTCCCAGAATGAATTTCCTCTTTCTTTTCTCTTGCTTTATTTACTTCAAGAAGAACATCCAGAGCTTACTCAAGAAGGATAATGCTCCATGGTTATGCCTTCTCTGGGAGTTGCAAACAAGACTCAGTCAGCCTGCCAAGCATATGCATATGGGTATTCCAATGTGAAACAGAAGCTTCACTGATCAGTGAACAGAATGAACCACAGCTGCTAGTTTAGATCTGGCTCGAATCAGAAGTTGTGACTTTTGCCATCTCCAAGGGCCGGTTAACGCTCTGATTCATGCACGAACCTGTCCATATGGGGTAGGCAACACAGCTTGAGCTGGAACTTTCTATTCAAATGTTATTGAGTCCAGGAAAACAGTGCTTCTCATAACAATCCATCCTCATTTTGATTACACGAATAGCATAATTTAAAGCTACATGCTTTTAATTTCTGAAGATACAATTGTATTTGCTTATAGGTAAAATTTACAGACAGCTGCTAGAAATTGCCCTTCCAACCAAATGGCCCACCTTTATCTCTTTTAAATGAAAGCGTTAGTCTCTGGCAGTCCCCTACCTTACATTAATATGCCTTTAGGAATAAGTCCTCAAGCCAATGCTTCTCAAACTTTCCCACCAAGGCATCCCTGACGGAAAATAAGGTGTATTAGTAAGAAGAGAGTAAGGGTGTATTCATCCATACCTGAAACTGGGTAATTTATAAAGAAAAGAGATTTACTTGACTCACAGTTCTGCATGGCTAGGGAGGCCTCAGGAAACTTATAATCATGGCAGAAGGTGAAGAGGAAGCAAGGCACATCTTACATGGTGGCAGCAGGTGGTGGGGGGGAAGTTCCACACTTTAAAACCATCTGCTTCAGCTCTCGTGAGAACTCACTATCACGACAACAGCAAGGGAGAAATCTACACCCCATAATCCAATCATCTCCCACTAGGTCCCTCCTCCGACATATGGGGATTACAATTCGAGATGAGAATTGGGTGAAGACATAGAGCCAAACCAAATCAAAAGGTAGCTAAAAGGGAACCCAAGAGGCGTTTCTGAAGAGGGCAGAATTCCTTTGAAGAAGTTCCTCTTTTATCTTATAAGTATAAATAAATTTTGTGTTCTACTCTGTAGATATTTATGATTACTGTAATATGATAGTAAATACGGACTTTAGTACATATATCATTCAGCGTTGCATCAAGAAACAGAAACCATGCCCATTATTTTAACAGAAAACTTAACAGGAAAAGTTGATAACCAAGTATTTGTGACCTGAAAAGAAATGTAGAAAGAGGACACTGAGGTTCTTAGAGGTAGCAATGTGGAAAACAAAGGGGAACAAAGGGAAGATCTGAGGATTATTAAACCCTGGAAGCAGAAAGGAGGGGCCCCTGAGGACTGGGACATGTCTCTGAGGAAGGGGCATGAATGACTCGTGTAGACGTTTCTGTGAGGATCAGCAAGGCTGGTTCTGAGCATGTGGGAAAAACTGCAACGTGAAAGCAACCACTGCTACTGAAATATCTGTTCTTTACAGCAAGGTAAAGAACTGTCACTGGGCTCTGGGGTCAGTCAGTAACAGGAAACAGGAAGAAAGAGGTCCTTGCCTCCATCTTGCTAGCACCATCTAGCGCCCCCTCTTGGCAGAACCGAAAAGGGAGCAGCAGGTAAAGCAAAAGTGTATTTTCCGGAGTGTCGGCCCCAGCCTCACAAAGCTGAAACCCAATAAAGCAAGGTTGGAACTGAAAGGCAATAACTTAATCATCAGCTCAGTACTTAATTGTTTTCCAATAATAGTTCTAGTTGAGTTGATGCATCATATTTATTTAGCCTATGCCTTCATATGCCTCTGCCAAATGTTTTACAGACCTGACAATGCACTCACTTTGGCTGTTACCAGCCTAGCATGAATTAGCTTAGAAGGCGTTTTGCAAGGGCCAAGGACACCAGCATTCCCATTCCAGTTCAGCCACTTTTGTGTGACCTGGGACACACCACTTTCTCAGTTACCTCTTATTGAACATGAAAGTTGGATCAAATTCTCTTCAAGTCTGTTCCAACTTCATAATTACTGGAGATTATTACGGAAACACTCACCTTTTATAAGCATGGCTTTTGTGGAAAGGGGAGTCCAAAACACTGAGATTTCTAAGACTTTGTTGGGCATCCAGACATAACTAAAGGGTAGGGACTCGGAGGAAGAGAGCCTTAGAGAGAAGATGTGGGAGAAGGAAACAAAAGCAGGATTAGAAAGGTGCTGAAGAGAAACCCATAGGGGAGTTAGGAAGGCAGCAGGTATGCTGAGCAGGGGAGCGCACCTGGCATTTCTGGGATTTGGATTATCTGCATTTTGCTTCATAGTTTATCTTATGATTTCTGGTGGTTGTAAAATATAAGCTTTGTGTGCTCTGTAATCCTGTGCAGCAACAAGATAGAATGGTACTCACGTGCCAGCCAGCCTTTCTTCTGTAGTAAGGAATTAGAGTCCCAGTGTTGAACATCTAATCCTGTCTTCCCTTCAGGGCTGTAAAAATGGAGGGTGAGAGACCTGCACATCTTGCCATCTGCCACAAAGCATTTCTTAATTCAACTCCCTTCATCTAGATGAAATACTTTGTGCTTCTTGGCAGAATGGTGTTATTTCAATGTAATGTATGTGTAACTTACTCCCTTGCCAAGGAAAGATTGCTTCTAACTAGATCACAGAAAAGACAGGTGTGGACCAAATGACAGGCAATGTTTGGCCAGACTTTGTGTTTGGTGTTGATGCCCGAATGCTAACGATTCCCCCTAGAACTCTCCCTTGAACTTGGTTACAAATCACTCTGTAATTAAATATTCCCTTTAAGATATCATGGCTAATTTAATGAGGGTCAACCCCACTATAATAGATTGTTAATCTGAGCTGGTCACGTTTTTTTCTCTATGTTGCATTTTCAGGGATTTTTATTACTGTAAGATAGTTGGTAATATTCTTTATTAGGCTGATACGTTTTGAATTGCTTTTCATTTTATTATCACATTAGTTCCTTCTTAATGGTTTTACTAGAATTCAGAAGTCTCTGGAGTTTTAATAACCTCTCTTTTTTCTGTACTTATAGTCATGGAATTAATTGTATAAAATCACGATCCTTCACTGAATATGTCATTGGGCCAAAATAATACAATTCAGTAAGAAGAATTAGACCTTGAAGAGTGATTGATGATTCATCTTGCTACAGATTTTTCACTTTGAAACTTTCATTTGCTTTGCAGTTGCACAATTTCTGTTCTTTCTACCTCTAAGAATATACTTTAGACTGAGGAATACTTTGGAATTATTTGAAGTGGGGATTGTTAAAATTAAACTTTTGACATAAGCTGACTTTTTTAAATATAGGAAAGTACATATTCTTACTCAACTAAGAATACAACTCTTTTGTAGCTGGCTTTGTTTAAAGAACAGACAACAATAAGGTACATTTTTAAAATCATCAAATTATCAATCAAACAATTTTCTTAGGATCTTATTTTCATGTTTATCTTCCTTGATCCACAGTGGTAGCAATTTTCTCAAAAATAAATATCTACTAATTAAAGTCCTGAGGTCAAATCTCCTTTATTAAATATGATTTCATTGATGTGAATTAATATTAAAAGAAAAAAATGTCACCTATAACATAGTCTGAAAGAACAAAAATTTTAAATCACCTTTTATCTTAGACATTGTCAAACAATGAGACTATCAAGTGGAAATCAGTAGTCAAATTACAAAGAGTAATAAATAATTAAGTGCTTGAAAGCAACATTAAGAATTGAGGGAATTAAAATCATAATTATGGGGGTGGCTGGGAAGATGGCTGAATAGGAACAGCTCCAGTCTGCACCTCCCAGCAAGATCAACGCAGAAGGATTTCTGCATTTCCAACTAAGGTATGCAGCCCATAGAGGGTGAGCCAAAGCATAGTGGGGTGTTGCCTCACCCGAGAGGCACAAGGGGTCAGGGAAATCCCTCCCCTAACCAAGGGAAGCCATGAGGGACTGTGCTGTGAGGAACACTGCATTTCAGCCCATATACTACACTTTTCCCATGGTCTTCACAACCCACAGACCAGGAGATTCCCTCGGGTGCCTACACCACCAGGCCCCTGGGTTTCAAGCACAAAACTGAGCAGACACCAAGCTAGCTGCAGGAGTTTTTTTTTCATACCCCAGTGGCACCTGGAATGCTAGCGAGACAGAACTCAGAATTAAGAAACTCACTCAAGACCGGGTACAGTGGCTCATGCCTGGAATCCCAGGACTTTAGGAGGCCAAGGCAGGAGGATCACCTGAGGTTGGGAGTTCGAGACCAGCCTAACCAACATGGAGAAACCCTGTCTCTACTAAAAATACAAAATTAGCCTGGTGTGGTGGTGCATGCCTATAATCCCAGATACTCGGGAGGCTGAGACAGGAGAATTGTTTGAACCCAGAAGGCAGAGGTTGCAGTGAGCCAAGACTGTGCCATTGCACTCCAGCCTGGGCAACAAAAGCAAAATTCCATCTCAAAAAAAGAAGAAAGAAAGAAAAAAAAAACTCACTCAAAACTGCACAACTACATGGAAACTGAACAACCTGCTCTTGAAGGACTACTGGGTAAATAACGAAATTAAGGCAGAAACAAATAAGTTCTTTGAAACCAATGAGAACAAAGACACAATGTATCAGAATCTCTGGTGTTTAGAGGGAAATTTATAGCACTAAATGCTATAGAGGAAAGCAGGAAAGATCTAAAATTGGCACCCTAATGTCACAATTAAAAGAACGAGAGAAGCAAGAACAAACTAATTCAAAAGCTAGCAGAAGACAAGAAATAAGTAGAATCAGAGCAGAACTGAAAGAGACAGAGAGGCAAAAAAAAAAAAAAAACACCCTTCAAAAAAAATCAATGACTTCAGGAGCTGGTTTTTTGAAAAGATTAACAAAATAGATAGATCGCTAGCCAGACTAATAAAAAAGAAGAGAGAGAAGAATCAAATAGAGGCAATAAAAAATGATAAAGGGGATATCACCGTCGATCCCACAGAAATACAAACTACCATCAGAGAATACTATAAATACCTCTAAAAAAATAAACAAGAAAACCTAGAAGAAATGGATCAATTCCTGGACACATACACCCTCCCAAGACTGAACCAGGAAGAAGTCAAATACCTGAATAGACCAATAACAAGTTCTGAAATTGAGGCAGTAATTAATAGCCTACCAACCAAAAAAACCCAAGACCAGACTGATTCACAGACAAATTTTACAAGAAGTACAAAAAGGAGCTGGTACCATTCCTTCTGAAACTATTCCAAACAACAGAAAACGACAGACTCCTCCCTAACTCATTTTATGAGGCCGGCATCATCCTGATGCCAAAACCTGGCAAAAACACAACAAAAAGAAAACTTCAGGCCAATATTCCTGATGAACATCAATGCAAAAATCCTCAATAAAATACTGGCAAACCAAATCCAGTAGCAAATCAAAAAGCTTATCCACCACAATCAAGTTGGTTTCATCCCTGGGATGCAAGGATAGTTCAACATATGGAAATCAATCAATGTAATCTACCACAAAAACAGAACCAATGACAAAAACAACATGATTATCACAATAGATGCAGAAAAGACCTTTGATAAAATTCAACACCCCTTCATACTAAAAACTCTCAATAAACTAGGTATCAATGAAACATATCTCAAAATAATAAAAACCATTTATGACAAACCCACAGCCAATCTCATATTGAATAGACAAAAGCTGGAAGCATTCCCTTTGAAAACTGGCACAAGACAAGGATGCCCTCTCGCACCACTCCTATTCAACATAGTATTGGAAGTTCTGGCCAGGGCAATCAGGCAAGAAAAAGAAATAAAGAGTATTCAAAAAGGAAGAGAAGAAGTCAAGTTGTCTCTGTTTGCAGATGACATGATTGTATATTCAGAAAACCCCATCATCTCAGCCCAAAATCTCCTTAAGCTGATAACCAACTTTAGCAAAGTCTCAAGATACAAAATCAATGTGCAAAAATCACAAGCATTCCTATACACTAATAACAGACTTAAAGAGAGCCAAATCAAAAGTGAACTCCCATTCACAATTGCTACAAAGAGAATAAAATACCTAGGAATACAACTTTACAAGGGATGTGAAGGACCTCTTCAAGGGAATTACAAACTACTGCTCAAGGAAATAAGAGAGTACACAAAACAAATGGCAAATCATTCCATGCTCATGGATAGGAATAATCAATATCATAAAAATGGCCATACTGCCCAAAGTAATTTATAGATTCAATGCTATCCCCATCAAGCTACCATTGGCTTTCTTCATAGAATTAGAAAAAAACTACTTTAAATTTCATATGGAACCAAAAAAGAGCCTGTATAGCCAAGACAATCCTAAGCAGACAAAACAAAGCTGGAGGCATCACACTACCTGACTATAAACTATACTGCAAGCCTACCATAACCAAAACAGCATGGTACTGGTACCAAAACAGATATGTAGGCAAATGGAACACAACAGAGGCCTCAGAAATAATGCCATACATCTACAACCAACTGATCTTCAACAAATCTGACAAAAGCAAGCAATGGGGAAAGGATTCCCTATTTAATAAATGGTGCTGGGAAAACTGGCTAGCCACGTGCAGAAAACTGAAACCGGACCCTTTCCTTACACCTTATATAAAAATTAACTCGCCGGGCGCGGTGGCTCATGCCTGTAATCCCAGCACTTTGGGAGGCTGAGGCGGGTGGATCACGAGGTCAAGAGATTGAGACCATCCTGGTCAACATGGTGAAACCCCGTCTCTACTAAAAATACAAAAATTAGCTGGGCATGGTGGCACGTGCCTGTAGTCCCAGCTACTCGGGAGGCTGAGGCAGGAGAATTGCTTGAACCCAGGAGGCGGAGGTT
>PVKV010035954.1:0-16124 GCA_004027835.1 Alouatta palliata
TTTTTTTTTTTTATATATACTTTTTATTGCATTTTAGGTTTGGGGGTACATGTGAAGAACATGCAAGATTGTTACATAGGAACACACATGGCAGTGTGATTTGCTGCCTTCCTCCCCATCACCTATATCTGGTATTTCTCCCCATGCTATCCCTCCCCAACTCCCCACCCCCTGCTGTCCCTCCCCTTTGTCCCCCCCAACAGACCCCAGTGTGAGATGCTCCCCTCCCTGTGTCCATGTGTTCTCATTGTTCAACACCCATCTATGAGTGAGAAAAATCTTTTTATATGAAGAGACTGTGGTCTTTTTCACTGCACAAAAGTCCTCAATTTTTGCATAATCACAATAATAGACTTTTTGCCCTATGGTGTGCACTTTAGAAAATTGTTTAATATTTCCCATAACATAATCACAGAGATATTTTACTCACTTTTCTTCTATTAACTTTACAGCTTTATATTACACATGTGGATCTTTATGCCACCTAGAGACCTCCTTTGCATGAATAACTTCACATATATTGTGAACAATGGTCTTGAAAGATCAGATAGATGTAAAAGTGGGAATGCAGCATTAAGAAAGTATAAGAGCAAGCTGTAATAACTAACAAGAACATATATCAGGAAAAACAAATTGGTGAGAATTATTTTTAACAATTTTACCTTTTCAATAAGTCTATTTTCAGAGTTGTGCATGTGTATTCTAAAACCCAAAGGTAAAGGCATTTTGCAAATAACTGTATAAGAAATCAAATACATTTCTGCAAGTATTGTGGTGGAGATATTGTATTAAAAGTGGACTCATTATTATAACAACATATGTATTTTTTCATATGAACCTAAACCTTAGGCTTCTCCACTCCACTATGTTTTTCATTCCTTTTAACTAACATACATATTTAGTATGAATTACAAATTTATAAACTACATAATTATTCCATGTCAATTCGCTTTTAAGCTTTACTCCTAATAGTAAAATAAGATAGATATTTAAAAGACTGTTAAGTACCAAGTCTAAGTCATTATTTAAGCTTTGAAATAATGTGTGAATATTTTATTTTTGAAAAGTAAAATGTTATAAATTTTGTCAGATCAAACTTTCAACATTGATACTGAATTGATAATGGCATTTAAAATTCTACCCAAAAAATAAGACAATTATTGACAGGATTGGCTGTATATACAAAAATTAATTACTGGAATTATGTGGAATATCAGAAATATGCCTATTATTAAATACGTTAAAATGAATTTATTAAAATATTCATATTCCCTCAAATTTTTAGTTTATCTTACTTTCATCTATAGAGAAAAAACATTGGTGATAATTATGATTGTCGAAACTTAAAAAATAGTTTAGAAGGCCAGCCACAGTGGCTCACGCCTGTAATCCCATCATTTTGGGAGGCCTATGGGGTGGATCACGAAGTCAGGAGATCAAGACCATTGTGGCCAACATGGTGAAACACCATCTGTGCTAAAAATACAAAAATTAGCCAGACGTGGCAGTGCATGCCTGTAGTTCCAGCTATTTGGGATGCTGAGGGAGAAGAATCATTTGAACCTGGGAGACGGAGGTTTCTGTGAGCTGAGATCACACCATTGCACTCCACCCTCGGTAATAAAGAGCGAAACTCCTGGGAAAAAAATAAATAAATAATGAAAAATAGCAGAAACTGCTTCAAAACTAAATTAAATACAAAAGATTAAATTAAATTTTAACATTGTGAAAACATTTCAGAGCAAATTCTAATAACTAGGCATATGGTTTTCTCTGCTATTGTGTTAGTTTCTTAACATAGAAGGAAAGATGAAGACAATTTTAGAGGCACATGAAATATAAAAGATTTACTTTAGGAATAAGATACTGCTTTAAAATAATTGAACTTGCATTTTCTTAAATTTCCAGCTCCTAACTAAATATTTTAATTTATTAGTTGTTTATCTTCAGTCATAACTTTATCCTTGTGTACCAGACATTTTGACTTTTACATGGCCAACAGAAAAAAAAAAATCATGTGGATTTTTTTTTCAAAAACTAAACATGTTATCTAAGAGAATAACCTTCACAGATGGAGACAGTCTTGCTTTTTAGTAAGGGACTAACAGCAGTGATAATTCCCTGACAGAATTTGTAAGCAAACTTAAGAAAAATATGCCAGTGTTGGCAATCCAATAAAATAAAATTAACCAATTTTGCTTCCTATTGCTGTTTTAACGTGTTACTAAAAATGTTAGTGTGTTAAGCAATACAAGTTTATTATATCACAGTTCTGGATCTCAGAAGTCTGACACACATCTCACTGAGCTAAAATCAAGGCATTGGGCTGCAACAGGGCTCTGTTCCTCCATAGAAGTGCTGGATAGATCTGTTTACTTGTCTTTCCCAGCTTCTAGAGGATGCCCGCATTCCTAGGCTTGTGGTCTCCCTTCTTCCATCTTCAAAGCTTACAAAATGGAAACTAGCCCTTTCCACATCATTTCACTCAGCGCTCTTCCATAGACATACCTCTGCTAACTCTTCTACTACCCTCCTCTGCCTTCCTCTGCATCCTTTCCCTCTTCTAATACTAAGATCCTCTCTCTCCGATACATTGGGCCCACCTTAACAACCCAGGCTAATCTCTCTGTCCCATGGTTAGCTGATTAGCACCTGTAATTTTACTTGTAACCTCAATCACACTGTGCCATATCACTTAAGATATTCAAAGCTGGGGATTAGGACATGAATATCTTCAGGGTGCCATTATTCTGCCTCTGCTATATAGCAGAAACTGGTATTTCAGGAGTTGCATAAGACCTGCCACAAAAAAAAAAAATTTATTTACTTGTTAATTAACTAATCAAGTTTTATTTTAGACTCTTAACTGGAGGTTAATTGATATGCAGTATAAAGAAAAATAAGCATGTGATTTCCTCACTGTCTTAAGTCCTACTACCTACAGCTAGTTCCTACCAAAACAAAAAGAAATTCTATAAATTATTGCTATGTATTTTTATGTTTAATTTTAGAAAACTGATATGAAGTTTATAACTGATACTATTAAAACATTTCATGTTTTGTTAAAACTTTTGCTAAAATTTTACAAGGACCTTGTATCCTGCCCCCTACCACTGCTGTCTCTCATATTCCAGCTTGTCTTCCACACTGCTGGTGAAATTATTTTCTTAAAAATTCTATCATGTCACCTTTTTTTCTTACATTTACCTTTTACAACTGGATTTCTCAATTTGTCCAACCCAATGGAGAAACAAACATGTGCTAATAGCATATTCTCAAGGTTAGCTTATAAAGATGTTTTTCTTTTAAACACTTCCATTCACTGAAAGAAAACAGTTTATAATGAATCTGTAAGTTGAAAAATACCTATTTCATTGTTCATTAGAGTCATTAGCATGACATGTAAGATAGATAGAATTAATCACTTTTCTGTTTAAAATTATAAATATCTCCTAATATGTCTGTGTCCCTCTCTAGGCAAAGGGTACCTTAGAGCACTTTAACTGACTCTGGTATGTATTTCCGCACTTGTCATTAATACATGGCATACAGGTGATGCCTCAGCTTAGGAGTAAGAATACCTGAATTTTAGTTATGGTTCTGCCACTGCCGATTTCTGTAATGACAACCAAATTGCTAACTCATTCTTATGTATGTAATAGGAATAAGAATAGCACACACCTCACAAGGTTCTGTTCATAAGTAAAATAACACTTGCAAAATATAAAATGAAGGGAAATGGGGAGAGGAGATAAAGTAGGGATGATTAATGAGTACAAAAATATAGTTAGACTGAATACAGTCTAGTAGTTGATAGTACAACAGGATGACTATAGTCATCAGTAAGTTATTTTATATTTTAAAACACCAATAAGAGTGGAATTGGACTGTTCCTAACACAAAGGAATAATAAATACTGAGGGGATGGATACACCAATTACCCTAATGAGCTTATTACACATATGCCTATATCAAAACATCACATGTATCACATAAATATATATAGACCTATTATGTACCCATATGGTATAGATTGTATATTTGTCCACGCCAGAATCTCACGTTGAATTGTAATCCTCAGTATTGGAGGTTGGGCCTTGTGGGAGGTGATTGGAGCATGGGGTGAATTTCTCCTAGATGGTTTAGAACTATCCCCTTGGTCTTATGTTTAAGTCTTTAATCTATCTGGAGTTAATTTTAGTGTTAAACATAAGACCTAACACCATAAAATCCCTAGAAGAAAACCTAGGCTAAACCAATTCAGGACATAGGCATAGGCAAGGACTTCATGACTAAAACACAAAAATCAACGGCAACAAAAGTCAAAATAGACAAATGGGACCTAATCAAACTCCACAGCTTCTTCACAGCAAAAGAAACCATCGTTAGAGTGAATCAGCAACCAATAGAAAGGGAAAAAAATTTTGAAATCTTCCCATCTGACAAAGGGCTAATATCCAGAATCTACAAAGAACTAAAACAGATTTACAAGAAAAAAACAAACAAGCCCATTCAAAAGTGGGCAAACGATATGAACACTTTACAAAAGAAGACATACATGAGGCCAAGAAACATATGAAAAAATGCTCATCATCACTGGTCATTAGAGAAAAGCAAATCAAAACTACATTGAGATACCATCTCATGCCAGTTAGAATGGCAATCATTAAAAAATCTAGAGACAACAGATGCTGAAGAGGATGTGGAGAAATAGGAACACTTTTACACTGTTGGTGGAAGTGTAAATTAGTTCAACCATTGTGGAAGACAGTGTGGTGATTCCTCAAGGACCTAGAAATAGAAATACCATTTGACCCAGCAATCCCATTACTGGGTGTATATCCAAAAGATTATAAATCGTACTATTATAAGGACACATGCACACGAATGTTCACTGTGGCACTGTTTACAATATCAAAGACTTGGAACCAACTCAAATGCCCATCGATGATAGACTGGACAGGGAAAATGTGGCACATATACACCATGGAATACTATGCAGCCATAAAAAATGATGAATTTGTGTCCTTTGTAGGGACATAGATGAACCTGGAAACCATCATTCTCAGCAAACTAACGCAAGAACTGAAAATCAAACAGGGCATGTTCTCACTCATAGGAGGGTGTTGAACAATGAGAACACATGGACACAGGGAGGGGAGCATCACACACTGGGGTCTGTAGGGGGGAACTAGGGGAACTAGGGGGAACTAGTAGGGGGTGGGAAGTTGGGAAGGGATAACATGGGGAGAAATGCCAGATATAGAGGAAGGCAGCAAACCACATTGCCATTTATGTACATATGCAACAATCTTGCATGTTCTTCACATGTGCCCCAAAACCTAAAACACAATTTATATATATATATAAATATATATATAATATATATTTTTATATAAATTATATATATAATATATATATTTTACATATATTTATATATAATATATAATATATATATTATATATATATTTATTTTTTATATATAATATATATATATAAGAACTATCCCCTTGGAACTGTCTTTAGTGAGTTTTTTGCAAGATCTGTTCATTTCAAAATGTGTTGTCCTCCCTACTCTCTCTCACTTGCTCCTGCTTTCATTATATGATGTGCCTATTCTCCCTTCACCTTCCATAGTAATTGTTAGTTTCCTAAGGCCTTCCTAGAAGCCTAGCAGATGCCAGCACTATGCTTTCTGTAAAGCCTGCAGAACTTAGAGCCCATTGAACCTCATTTTAAAATCAATTACCCAGTCTCAAGTACTTCTTTATAGCAATGCAACAATGGCCTCATATATCATAAATTTTTTTAAAAAATAAAATTATACACAGTGCCTTTATTAAGGAATTTTTTTCATGTTTCATGAACAAACCAACAAACAGTACATGAAGGAATGAACAACACTGACAAACTTAGCTAGATAACTAAGTAAAAGAGAGAGAAGACTCAAAGCAGATATTAAAAAGGAGGTATAACAATTAAGACAACAGAAATACAAAGGATCTTAAGAGTCTACTATAAACAATTATGTGCCAACAAATTTGATAAGCTACAAGAAATGGCTACATTCCTAGACACATACAACCTGCCAAGCCTGAATCATAAAGAAATAAAAAACCTGAACAGATCAATAATGAGAAAGGAGATTGAATCAGTAAGAAAAATCTCCTATCAAAGAAAAGCCTACATGTGATTTCTTCATTGCTGAATTTTATCAAACACTTAAAGAAGACTCAATTTAATAAAAATTATTCTCAACTGCTTCCAAAAATGTTAAGAGAAAAGAATTCTCCTAAAGTCATTTTAAGAGGCCAACATTACTCCAAGACCAAAGCCAGAAAAGGATACTACAAAAAAAGAATATTATAGACCAAATTCCCTGATGAACATAGAGGCAAAAATGTAACAAGATAAAAACAAACTAAATTCAACAGCACATTAAAAGAATCATTCACCACATTAAAGTGGAATTAATCCCAAGAATGCAATGGTTGGTCAACTTGTGCAAATATGTAAATGTGATATACCACGTTAACATAATCAAGGACAAAATGTATGATAATTTAAATAGATACAAATAAAACATTTAAGCATTTAACAAAATTCAACATATTTTCATGCTAATAACTCTCAGAAAAGTATGTATGAAAAGAATGTACCTCAGCGTAAGGTTACATATGACAAACTCACAGCTAACTTCACATTCAGTGGTAAAAAGTTGAAACAATTTTTCTTCTGAGATCAATGGAAGGATGCTCACTCTTGCCACATCTACTCAACATAATATTGGACTTTCTACCTATAGCAATGAGGTGAGAGAGAAAACAAAAGACATCCAAGTTGGAAAGAGGGAAGTTAAGTTGTTTCTGTCCACAGAATTTACAAAAAAAAAAAAAAAAAGTTAAGTTTTTAAGACTAATAAATGAATTCAATGAAGTTTTAGGATGTAGAAATGAGTAGCATTTCTATACATAAGAGTGAACTGTATTTAAAAAAGAAAAAATAATCACATTTACAATAGCTTCAAACATACATTTATGAATAAATTTAATCAAATAGGTAAAAATATGCACACTAAAAACTATGAAATATTGATGAAAGAAATAGAAGACATAAATAAATGGAAAGATATGCTGTTTACATGGTTTTGAAGAATTAATATTGTTAAAATGTCCTTACTACCCAAAGAAACCTACAGATTTAACACAAACCCTTTCACAATACCAATGACATTTGTCACAGAAATAGAAAAACAATACTAAAATTTATATGAAACCACAAAAAATTCTGAATAGCCAAAGCAATCTTGAGCAAAAAGAGCAAAGCTTGAAGCCTCATACTGCTTGACTTCAGAATATATTTCAAATTTATAGTAACCAAATAGCATAGTACTGGCATAGAGTCAAACATATAAACCAATAGAACAGAATAGAGAGAACAGAAGTAAATACTGATTTTTGACACATGTGTTTAGAACACGCAATGGGAAAAGAACAGTCTCTTCAATAAATTGTGTTGAGTAAACTGGATATCCACCCGCAGAAGAATGAAATTAGTTTGTTATCTTATGCCATATACAAAAATCAACTCAAAATGAATTAAAAACTTAAATTTAAGACCCAATACTATGAAACGGCTAAAAGAAAATATGTGGGGAAAGCTCCATGGCATTGGTCTATCCAGTGGTATCTTGGATATGACTCCAACAGAACAGGCACTCACAGCAGAAATATATAAAAGGGATTATAGCAATCTGAAAAACTTAAGCATAACAAAGAAAATGATCAACAGATTGAAAACACAACCTACAGAATGAGAGTAAATATTTCCAAAGTATACATCTGATAAAGGCTAATATCCAAATTTCATAAGGGACTTAAATAGCTCAGTAGCCAGGAAACAACCCTATTAAAAAATGGTCAAAGGACTTGAATCGATTTTGTGAAAAATATATGCAAATAGTAAACAGGTATATGAACAAAATGTTTAACATCATTAATCATGAGGAAAATGCAAATGAAAACCATAATGATATATTACCTCACATTTGTGAAAATGGTTTCTATCAGAAAAAAAAAAAAGTAAGATAGCAAGTATTGGTGAGAATGTAGAAAAAAACAGAACACTATTCTTTTTTTTAATGCTTTGTTGGTAATAATATTAGTATGGCTATTATAAAAAGCAGTATGAAGTTTTTCTCAAAAAACAAAAAATAGGATTACCAAGTGATCCAGCAATGCCACTACTGGATACACAGTCATCCCTCACTCTCTGTGGCTATTTGATTCTAGGATCCTCATGAATACGAAAATATACAGATATTCAAGTCTCTTATAAACATGATGTAATATTTGCACATAACCTGAACACATTTTTCACATACTTTAAATCATCTCTAGATTACTTATAATACCTAACACAAGGTAAATGCTATGTAAATTGTTATTATACTCTATTGTTTAAGGAATAATGAGAAAAAAATGTCTGTATGAGTTTAGTGTAGACACAATTATCTTTTTCCTGGATATTTCCTTTTATTCAACTTTTAGGTTTGGGGTTACAAGTGCAATTTGTTATATGGGTAAATTTCAGGTCATGGGGATCTGTTGTACAGATAATTTCATCACCCGGGTAATAAGCATAGTATGTGATTGGTAGTTTTTGATCCTCACCTTCCTCCCACCCTCGATTGGTAGTTTTTGATCCTCACCTTCCTCCCACCCTCCACCTGCAACTAGGCCCCAGTGCCTATTTTTTCTTTCTTTGTGTCAGTGTGTACTCAGTGTTTGGCTTCCACTAATAAGTGAGAGCATGTAGTATTTGGTTTTATGTTCCTGTGTTAATTTGGTTAGGATAATGGCCTCTGGTTTCATCTATGTTGCCGCAAAGGACATAATCTCATTCTTTCTTATAAATGTATAGTAATCCATGGTGTAGATGTATTACATTTTCTTTATCCAGTTGATAATTGATGGGCATTTATGTTGATTCCATGTCTTTGCTATTGTGCATAGCACTGCAGTGAGCATCTGTGTGCATGTGTCTTCATGGGAGAATGATTTGGATATCACTGAATATAAATTCCAGTATGAGATTGATGGGTCAAATGGAAATTCTGTTTTAAGTTCTTTGAAAACTGTTCAATGTGTTTTTCACAGTGACTGAACTAGTTAACACTCTACCAGTGTATATAAATGTTTCCTTTTCTCACAACCTCACCACTATTTGGTTTGGTTGTTTTTGACTTTTTAATAAAAGCCATTCTGACTGGTTTGAGATGGTATTTCATTGTGGTCTTGATTTGCATTCTTCCAATGATTAGTGATGTTGACTATCATTTTATTTGCTTTTTGATCACACATATGTCTTCTTTTAAGAAGTATTTGTTCATGTCTTTTGCCCATTTCTAGTAGGATTGTTTGTTTGTTGCTTGTTGATTTGTTTAAGTTCGTTATAGATTCTGAATATTAGATATTTGTTGAATGAATAGTTTGCCAATATTTTTCTTCCATTCTGTAGGTTTTCTCTTTACTCCATTGATAGTTTCTTTTGCTACACAGAAGCCCTTCAGTTATTTAAGTCCCATTTGTCAATTTTTTCATTGTCATTACAATTGCATGTGTGATTTTTGTAAATAAAATTGTTGCCAAGGCATATGCCCAAAATGGTATTCCCTATGTTTTCTGGTAGGATTCTTAAAGTTTTAGGTTATAAATTTAAGTCTCTAATCAATCTTGAGCTAACTTTTGTACATGGTTAAAAGAAAAGGTCTGGTTTCAACCATTTGCATATGTCTAGCCAGTTATCTCAGCAATATGTAATGAATAAGGAATCTGTATTAGTTTATTCTCATGCTGCTATAAAGAAATACCAGAGATTTGGTAATTTATGAAGGAAACTGGTTTAATTGACTCACAAATCCACAGAGCTTCAGAGGTCTTAGGAAACTTACAATCATGGTGGTAGGGGAGGAAAACATGTCCTTTTTCACATTGCAGCAGCAGAAGTACCAAATAAAAAAAGAGAAAAGCCATTATATCTTGTGAGAAGTCACTCACTGTCACAAGAACAGCATGAAGTTACCACTCTTATGATTAAATTACCTCCCACAAGGTCCCCCCATGACATGTGGGAATTGTGGTAACTACAATTCAAGATGAGATTTGGGTGAGGACCCTCCCAAACCATACCATTTTACCTCTCATCTCTCCCAAATGTCATATACTCATATTTCAAAACATAATCATACCCTTCAAATAGTCCCCCAAAGTCTTAACTCATTAACTCAAAAGTCCAAGTCCAAGGTCTCATCTGAGACAAGGCAAATCCCTTCCACCTATGACCCTGTAAAATCACAAGCAAGTTAGTTACTTCCTAGATACAAAAGGGGTGCACACATTGGGAAAATACATCCATTCCAAATGGGAAAAATTGGCCAAAACAAAGGGGCTACAGGACCCATGCAAGTCCAAAATCCAATAGAGCAGTCACTAGAGTTCCAAAATAATCTCCTTTGACTCCATGTCTCATATCCAGATCACACAGATGCAAGAGGTTGGGGCCCCATGGCCTTGGGCAGCTCTGCCTCTGTGGCTTTGCAGAGTAAAGCTCCCCTCTTGTCTGCTTTTACAGCCTAGTATTGAGTGTCTGTGGCTTTTCCAGGTGCACAGTGCAAGATGTCAATGAATCTACCATTCTGGACTCTAAAGAATGGTAGCCCTTTTCTCACAGCTCCACTAGGCAGTGCCCCAGTGGGGACTGTGTGGGGTCTCAGACCCCATATTTCCCTTTTTACTCCCTAGCAGAGTTTCCCAATGAAGTCTCCACCCTTGCATCAAACTTCTGACTGGACCTCTGGGCATTTTCACACATCCTCTGAAATCTAGGTAGAAGTTCCCAAACATCAATTCTTGACTTCTATGCATCTGCAGTTGCAACAACACATGAAAGCTGCCAAGGCTTGGGGCTTGCACCCTCTGAAGCAATAGCCTGAGCTGTATGTTGTCTCTTTTTAGCCATGGATAAGCCGAAGCAGTTGAGACACAAGGCACCATGTCCCAGGCCCTGTCCACAAAACCATTTTTTCCCCTATGCCTCCAGGCCTGTGATGGAAGGGACTGCCATGAAGTCCCCTGACATGCCTTGGAGACATTTTTCCCATTGCCTTGAAGATTAACATTCAGCTTCTTGTTAACTATGCAAATTCCTGTAGCCAGCTTAAATTTCTCTCTAGAAAATGGGGTTTTCTTTTCGATTGTATTGTCAGACTGCAAATTTTTATGCTCTGCCTCCTCTTGAATGATTTGCCTCTTAGAAATTTCTTCTGCCAGATGCCCTAAATCATCCTTCTGAAGTTCAAAGATACAAATCACTCTAGGGCAGTGGCAAAATGCTGCCAGTCTCATTGCATAGCAAGAGTGACTTTAGTTAACAAAAAGTTCCTCATCTTCATCTGAGACTACCTCAGCCTGGACATCATTGTCCACGTCACTATCCACATTTTGGTCAAAGCCATTAAACAAGTCTCTAGGAAGTTTCAGTTTCTCAAATCTTCTTGTCTTCTAAGCCATCCAAGTCTCTGTGAAGTTACAAACTTTCCCAGATTTGCTGGTCTTCTGAGCCTTCCATATGGTTGCAGTCTCTGCTTGTTACACAGTTTCAAAGTTGTTTCCACATTTTCAGGTATCTTTACAGCTGTGCCCCAATCTGCAGTAGAAATTTCCTGTGCTAGTTTGTTCTTATGCTGCTATGAAGAAATACTTGAGACTGAGTAATTTATAAAGAAAAGTGGTTTGATTGATTCACAATTCCACAAGACTTGGGAGGCCTCAGGAAACTTACAATTATAGTACAAGGGGAAGCAGACACATCCTTCTTTGCATAGTGACAGCAAGGAAAAATGTTGAGCAAAAGGGGGAAAACCCCTTATAAAACCATCAGATCTTGTGAGAACTCACTCACTATCATGAGAACAGCATGAGAATAACCACCTCCATAATTAAATTACCTCCCACCAGGTCACTCCCATGACATATGGGGATTATGGGAAATAAAATTCAATATGAGATTTGGGTAGAAATACAGCCAAACCACATCAGAATCCTTTCCCTGTTGTTTGTTTTTGTTTGCTTTATTGAAAATCAAATGGCTATAGGTTTGTGGCTTTATTTCTGTGTTCTATAATCTGTTTCATTAGCCTATGTGTTTGATTTTGTATTGATACATACTCTTGTTTGATTTTGTGTCAGTCCATACTCTTTCAGTTACTGTAGCCTTGTAGTAGAGTTTGAAGTCAGATAGTGTAATAGCTTTTTTTTTGTTTTTTTGTTTGTTTTTGTTTTTGATTTTGATTTGTTTTTTTGTTTGTTTGTTTGTTTTTTGTTTTTCCTTAGAAGTGCTCTGGCCATTCATGATCTTTTTTGGTTTAGCAGGAATTCAAGATTAGGTTTCTTTTTTTCCTAACTCTTGAAAAATGTCATCGGGAGTTTGATAGAAATAGTACTGAAGCTTTAAATTCTTTTGGGCAGTATGGCCATTGTAACAATATTGATTCTTCCTGTCCATGAGCATGGAATATTTTTCTATTTGTTTTTGGCATCTATGATTTCTTTCATTGGTGTTTTTAAAATCTAGTTGTAGAGATCTTTCAACTCCCTGGTTAGTATTCTAAGTATTTTATTCCATTTTATTTGTGGCTATTATAAGTGAAACTGTGTTCTTGACATAGCTCTCAGATTGGATTCTGTTGGTGTATAGAAATACTACTGACTTTTGTACACTGATTTTGTATTCTGAAACATTCCTGAAGGTTTTTTTCTCCAAATATAGGGGATTTTGGACAGAGACTGGGGTTTGTAGGCATAAAATTATGTCCTTGGCAAAGAGAGATAGTTTTACTTCCTCTCTTTCTATTTGGATGCCCTTTATATTTTATCTTGCCTGGTTTCTCTGTCTGGGACTGCCAGTACTATGTTGAATAGAATAGACAAGTGGGCATCTTTGTCTTGTTCCAGTTCTTAAGGGGAATGTTTCCAGCTTTTGCACATTGAGTATAATGTTGGCTGCAGGTTTTTCATAGATGGCTCTTTTTATTTTGAGGTTTGTTCCTTCAATGCCTAGTTTCTTGAGGGTTTTTAACATAAAGGGATGTTGAATTTTATCAAAATCTTCCATGCATCTGTAGAGATAATCATGTGGTTTTTATTTTTAGTTCTGTTTATGTGATGAATTACATTTATTGATTTGCGTATGTTGAGCCAACCTTGCATTCCAGATATAAAGCCTACTTGATTGTACTGAATTACATTTTTGATGTGCTGCTGGATTTAGTTTGCTAGTATTTTGTTAAGAACTTTTGAGGAGATGGATCCAAGATGGCCTATTAGGAGCAGCTCAGGATTGCAGCTCCCAGTGAAAGCACGGAGGGTTAGTGGATGCCGCATTTCCAGTTGGATTTTTATTGCCCACAGACCAGGAGATTCCAAGGCGGAGGAGCCCCACGGGTCACCAGTATGGCTGTTTTGGCCAGTGCAGCTGCTTTGGCTGGCGCGGATGTTTTGGCTGGCACGGCTGTTTTGGCCGGTGCCCTGGCGCAGCAGTTCTCCATAAAAAATACACAGGTCTGGTCACTGTTTTAGCTGGTGATTGGAGCTCTGGGAGGACAGAGTTACCCATTCAACTGATAGAAAAGGGGACTGAAACAGGGAGCCAGGCCAGGAGATTCCCAGGCAAAAAAGCACCACGAATCTCAGCGCAGCTGTTTCAGCCAGCACAGTGGGTCACCACAGGGGAAATCACACAAATCCCAGCACGTTTTCAACAGGTGACTGGAACACCTGGGAGAGAGTCGACCATTCAACTAAAAAAAAAAAGGCTCTGAGGCAGGGAGCCAGGTGATCAGGCTCGGCTGGTCCCACCCCAATAAAAAACAGCGATCTGAAATGCTCTGAACTGAGAGTTTCACAACAAGCACAGCTAAACCTGGGATGGTCCAGCTTTGTAGGGGAGGGGCATCCGCAATTGCCAAGGCAGTCCACCACTACAGAGGTAGTCTGTCATTGCTGAAGCAGCCCACCATTGCCGAGGCAGCCCACCATTATGGAGAGAGTCCGCCATTACAGAGGTGAGTTGCCATTGCCAAAGCAGTTCTAACTATACCTGTATAAACAGGACTGCAGGGAAGTTCACACAGCAGCTAGGCAGAGCCCACAGCAGCTCAGCAAAGCCTCTGCAGGCAGACTGAGTAGACTGCCTCCTCACTGGGCAGGACAGCCCTGAAAAAAGGCAGCAGCACAACAGAATCTCATAAATAAAGCCCTAACTCCCCAGGACAGAGCACCTGGGATAAAAAAGGGGGGGGGGTTTATGAGTTCTGCTGCAGCAGACTTAAATGTGCCTGCCCAGCAGCACTGAATGAACAATGGAGCTCACAGCTCAGCACTTGAGCTCCTATAAAGGACGGACTGTCTCCTCAAGCAGCTCCCTGACCCCCATATATCCAAAGAGTCACCTCATAAAGAAGAGCTCAGATTGACATCAGGCGGGTATCCTTTAGGGACAAAGCAGAAGAAGAAACTGGCAGTAACTGTTACTGTTCTGCAGCTGCTGCAGGTGATCCCCAGGCAAGCAAGGCCTGCAGTGGACCTCAGCAGTCCTGCAGCAGAAGGGCCTTACTGTTAGAAGGAAAACTAAGAAACAGAAAGAAATAACTTTAACGTCAACAAACTGGATATCTACTCAGAGACCAAATCTGAAAGTCAACAACTACAAACACGACATGTGGATAAATACACAAAGATGGGAAGAAACCAGCACAAAAAGGATGAAAACACCCGAAACTAGAACACCTCTCCTCCTACAAGGGATCACAGCTCCTCACCAGCAAGTGAACAAAGCTGGATGGAGAATGAATGTGATGAATTGACAGAATCAGGCTTCAGAAGGGGGTTAATAAGAAACTTCTGTGAGCTAAAAGAGCATGTTCTAACTCAAGGCAAAGAAACTAAGAACTTGAAAAAAGATTTGATGAAATGCTAATGAGAATAAACAACTTAGAGAGGAATATAAGTGAATTGATGGAGCTGAAAAACACAACACGAGAACTTCATGAGGCATACACAAGTTTCAACCGCCGAATTGACCAAGCAGAAGAAAGGATATCAGAGGTCAAAGATCAACTCAATGAAATAAAATGATAAGGCAAGAGTAGAGAAAAAAGGGTAAAAAGGAATGAAAAAAGTCTCCAAGAAATATGGGACTATGTGAAAAGATCTAATTTACGTTTGATAGGTGTACCTGAATGTGACGGAGAGAACGAATCTGAGCTGGAAAATACTCTTCAGGATATTATCCAGAAAAACATCCCCAACCTAGCAAGGTATGCTGATACTCAGGTCCAGGAAGTACAGAGAACACCACAAAGATATTCCTCAAGAAGAGCAACCCCAAGGCACATAATTGTAAGATTCACCAGGGTTGAAATGAAGAAGAAAATGCTAAGGGCAGCCAGAAAGAAAGGTCGAGTTACCCACAAAGGGAAGCCCATCAGACTCACAGCAGACCTCTCAGCAGAAACCCTACAAGCCAGAAGAGAGTGGGGGTCAATATTCAACATCCTTAAAGAAAAGAACTTTCAACCCAGAATTTCATATCCAGCCAAACTAAGCTTCACACGTGAAGAAAAAATAAAATCCTTTACAAACAAGCAAGCACTCAGAGATGTCATCATCACCAGGCCTGCTTTACAAGAGCTCCTGAAAGAGGCACTAAACATAGAAAGGAACAACCAGTACCGGTCACTCCAAAAACACCAAATGGTAAAGAACATCAATACAATGAAGAAACTGCATCAACTAACCGGCAAAACAGCCAGCTAGCATCAAAATGACAGGATCAAATTCACACATAACAATATTAACCCTAAATGTAAATGGGCTAAATACGCCAATCAAAAGACACAGCCTGGCAAATTGGATAAAAGGCCAAAACCCATCGGTGTGCTGTATCCAGGAAACCCATCTCACATGCAAGGTTACACAAAGGCTCAAAATAAAGGGATGGAGGAAGATTTACCAAGCAAATGGAGAGCAAAAAAAAAAAAAAAAAAAAAAAAAAAAAAAAAAAAA
>PVKV010035956.1:0-16121 GCA_004027835.1 Alouatta palliata
CGCCTCCTGGGTTCAAGCAATTCTCCTGCCTCAGCCTCCCGAGTAGCTGGGACTACAGGCACGTGCCACCATGCCCAGCTAATTTTTGTATTTTTTTTTAGTAGAGCCGGGGTTTCACCATGTTGACCAGGATGGTCTCGATCTCTTGACCTCGTGATCCACCCGCTTCGGCCTCCCAAAGTGCTGGGATTACAGGCGTGAGCCACCGCGCCCGGCCCTTAATTTTGTATTTTTAGTAGAGGCAGGGTTTCTCCATGCTGGTCCAGTTGGTCTTGAACTCCCGACCTCAGGTGATCTGCCCACCTCGGCCTCCCAAAGTGCTGGTATTACAGGCGTGAGCCACCACATCCGGTCAAAAAAAAATTTTTTTTTTGAGGCAGGGTCTTGCTCTGAGCTACAGTAATCCTCCTGCCTCAGTCTCCCAAGTAGCTGTGCTACTACAAACAGCTAATTTTTTCTTTTTAAAGAGATGGAGTCTTGCTATATTGCCCAAGCTGGTTTCAAACTCCTGGCCTCAAGCAATCCTCCCTCCTCAGCCTCCCAAAGTGCTAGGATTACAGGTGTTGAGCCACTGTGCCTGGCTTCCCCCATTTTTAAATTTATTTTTATTTATTTTTATTTTTTTAGAGATGGGGTTTCACCATGTTGGTCAGGCTGGTTTTGAACTCCCGAACTCAGGTGATCCACCTGCCTTGGCCTCCAAAGTGCTTGGATTACAGGCGTGAGCCACCATGCCTGGCCAAAAATTTTTTGTATTTTTAGTACAGATGGGGTTTCACCATGTTGGCCAGGCTGGTCTTGAACTCCTGACCTCGTGATCTGCCCTCCTTGGCCTCCTAGAGTGCTGGGATTAGAGGCCTGAGCCACAGCGCCTGTCCTCCCGCATTTTTTTAATGACACTGCACTCTCCCTTGAACATTTCCAGTAATGCTTCTATACCTATCACAGGGCTGAGCTCCTGAGCAATGGAGCTCTCCAGTGACTTCCATGCAGCCAACTTCAATGGACAGTTCTCACTCTTCATCTTTCTTAACATATCTGCAACAATTGACATGATTCTTCCTTCCTCCTAAAAACATCTTCCTTCCTTGGCTTCTAGGACACACTTCTCAGTTCTCTTTTTCCCTTCCTGGCCGAGCCTTGGTCTTCTGTGCTAGATTCTTCTTATCCCTCCGTCTTCCATGTATTAGAGTGCCCTAGGGCTCAGTTCTCAATTCTCCTCTCCACTTTCACTACCCAGGTAGTTCATCCTGACCCATGGTATGAAGTGTAATGTATATGCTTACTACTTCTAAAGGTCAAGTGATTATTTTTTAATTATTATTTTTTCACTGGGAGCATAGATTCAAGTTGGCCTGAATATATGGTTCTCCTTTAAGGTCAAGTTCTGATCTGTCCTAAACTCCAGTTTTATATATGAAGTGTCAACTTGACCGCACTCAAGGGACGTGTAAGTGGCATCTCAAACACACCTATTTAAAACAGCACTGGATTCCTAGCCCCCTCCAAACCTGTTCCTCTTCTAGTCTTCCCTATCATAGAAAATACAACGACATTCTTCCAGGTGCTTAGGCCAACAACCTGAGTCACTCTGATTACTCTCTTGCTCTCATATTCTACATCCAATTCATCAACACATTTGATCAGCTCCACTTCCCCAGTACACCCACATTCTAACCACCTCTCAGCAGCACCACTCTCACCCCAGTCTCAGTACCATTTTGTCTCACCTGAGTTGAATACAATAACTTTCTAACTGGTTTTCAGCTTCCACGCATAACCAGCTACAGACTATTTTCCACACAGAATCCAGGTCTTTTAAAAAGTCAATTCATATCATGTCACATTTCTACTTAAAACCCTCCACAGCTTCTGATCTTAAGTAAAATCTGAAGTCCTCATTACAGCCTATTGGACAACATGAAGATTCAGATCATGTGCTCCAGACTCCAAGGGCCTGGCTTTTCTTTTTTTTGAGACAGGGTCTTGCTCTGTTGTCCAGGCTGGAGTGCAGTGGTGGAATCTCAGCTCACTGCAACCTCTGCCTCTTGGGTTCAGATGATTCTCCTGCCTCAGACTCCCGAGTAGCTGGGCTTACAGGCGTCAGTCAGCACACCCTGCTAATTTTTGTATTTTTAGAAGAGATGAGGTTTTACCATCTTGGCCTCCCAAAGTGCTGGGATTACAGGCGTGAGCTGCTGTACCAGGCTCAGAGCCTGGTTTTAAACTCTGCCCTGGCTTTGCCACTTATTAATCCACTGGCGAGTTACTTAGCTTTCCATCTGTTTCCTCACCTGTACAACTGAAGCTTAACAGTACCTTCATGAGTAATACCTGTAATGAGCTTAGAACTTACATGCCAGGTAGTGCTCCTGTCTTGGGGCTTTCTACTTACCTTTCATACTGCCTAGAGTGCCTTATTCAAACCACAGCCTCCACTCACTCCCTTAATTCATCTAAGGCTCGGCTCAGAGAAGCTGTCAGTCACTATACAAACCACCTACCCCACAGCTACTCTCTAACTGCTTTCCCTGCTTTATTTGTCTTCAGGGCACTGCCTTCCCTGACTAGAAAGTAATTAAATGAGAGCTGGGACTCTGCCCTTTTTTTTCATTCCTGTCTCCCTGGAACCTAGAAGGGTCCCTGCAACAAAGTAACATTCACTAAATATTTTCATATTTGTTAAAGGTCTAAATTAATAAATAAATAAAATTCCCAGTTTCTAGGCAGGTGCCACTTTAAATCCCAGAACCTTACGGTCAGAAGGAAAATGAAAAATTACCTCATTCAAATTCAGAAATTTCTTTTTAAAGTGCCCTGATAACATCTCGGTTCCTATTTGACTCCAGTAACACTGAATTGACTTTTAAAAATGAGAAGTGCCACTTCACTTCTTTTTTTCCCTTCTTTCTTTCTTTTTTTTTTTTTTTTGAGACGGAGTTTCGCTCTTGTTACCCAGGCTGGAGTGCAATGGCGCGATCTCGGCTCACCGCAACCTCCGCCTCCTGGGTTCAAGCAATTCTCCTGCCCCAGCCTCCCGAGTAGCTGGGACTACAGGCACGTGCCACCACGCCCAGCTAAATTTTTTTTTTTTTTTGTATTTTTAGTAGAGACGGGGTTTCACCATGTTGACCAGGATGGTCTCGATCTCTTGACCTCGTGATCCACCCGCCTCGGCCTCCCAAAGTGCTGGGATTATAGGCGTGAGCCACCGCGCCCAGCCCCCTTCTTTCTTTTGAATGACAGTCATATCATTTTTTACATCTCTGATAAAAATTTAAGCTTTCTAAAGATTGAGTTGAAATGTAACTTCTTGTACTAAATTCAATCACTGGTCTTAATTCTGTCACTTGGCACTTTAAAGGGCGTGGTGGCTCATGCCTGTAATCCAGGTACTTTGCAGGCCAAGGCGGGCGGATCACCTGAGGTCGGGAGTTCAAGACCAGCCGGACGAAGATGGTGAAACCTCGTCTTTAAAAAATAAATAAAGAAATAAAATAACTTTTATTCTTTTATAAACAGCCTTTATTCTATTTGTAGAGACATGACATCCCTTGCAAATCTTCCTTTCAATAAAGTTTGTGGGCTCTTCATCATCCCAGTAGGCCCATATCGTTTCCAAATATACATATATATCTATATAGATATCTATATATATCTATATCTATATAGATATCTATCTATATATATATATCTTTATCTTTTTTTTTCTCCCGTTTGGCTAATTTTGTTTTTTTGAGACAGAGTCTTACTCTGTCGCCCAGACTGTAGTGCAGCGGCATGATCTTGGCTCATTGTAGCCTACCTCTCCCAGGTTCAAAGTGATTCTCATGACTCAGCCTCCCCAGCAGCTGGGACTATAGGTGTGCACCACCACGCCTGAGTAATTTTTGTATTTTTAGTAGAGACGAGGTTTCGCCATGATGGCCAGGCTGGTCTCAAACTCCTGACCTCCAGTGATCCATCTGTCTCAGCCTCCCAAAGTGCTGGGATTACAGGTGTGAGCCACTGCACTCAGCCACAGTTGGCTAATTTCTTAGGAATTTTTTGTAGAAATGAGTTTTGGCTATGTTGCTTAAGCTAGTCTGGAACTCCTGGACTCAAGTAATCCTCCCACCTTGGCCTCCAAGAGCACTGGGGATTACAGGTGTAAGCCACTGTACCCAGCCTAAAATTGTGGTATATTAATACGGCATAATATTACATAAACGTGAAAACTAGTTTTCCTTCATTATAGAATCCACTATTATCTTTTAAAATATTACAAGCTACAATATCATACTACTACATTATATTAACACTACTGAACTTTGCATAGAAATTGAAAGGCTGTAGCCTAAATGGAGGTCATCCTTGTTAACTTCTGCTATTTTTCACCCACCATTTATGCCTGTCAACACTTTAAATTCCAAATTTGCCATCTGTTATATTAGCTACCTATCCCTCTCAGCTTTAGCCAACGTATAAGTTCAACAAGCAAGCTTTCTATATCTCTTCACCCAAGTTCTGGAATAAACAAAGCGGTTGGTCAATACAAAAATAAAGTTCTCCAGGCTGGGCGCGGTGGCTCATGCCTGTAATCCTAGCACTTTGGGAGCCTGAGGTGGGCAGATCACGAGGTCAGGAGTTCAAAAATCAGCCTGTTGAAACCTGTCTCTAAGCAAACAAACAAACAAAAGTTCTCCAAAGTATGTTTTACTGTGTCCCAGGTTCAAAATCGTTTAAAAAGCAAACTGGCCAGGTGTGGTGGCTCACGCTTGTAATCCCAGCACTTTGGGAGGCCGAGTCAGGTGGATCACCAGGTCAGGAGTCAGACCAGCCTGGCCAATATGGTGAAACCCAGTCTCTACTAAAAATAAACAAATTAGCCTGCATGGTGGCATGCACCTGTAGTCCCACCTACTCGGGAAGCTGAGACAGGAGAATTGCTTGAACCTGGGAGGCAGAGGTTGCAGTGAACCAAGATCGTGCCGCTGCACTCCAGCCTGGGTGACAGAGCAAGATTCTGCCTTGGGAAAAAAAACAAAAAGCACACTGTAATATTTAGAGGATAAAGTCCAAACTGCTATTTACCACACAGAAAGATGCTATAATCAAGTGAAGACATAATGACTATACCACTTTATTTTTTAAACACCACCCAGTTGACACAGGATAGGAAACACCTATCGGCAAAATTCAAAACTGAAATGTCCGAACTTACACTGAAGGCTTCCTTGTTTTTCATGGCACAGGACTCTTCTACTTTACAGTCCTCTTCTAGCACAATACTGGATGGCTAATACAAAGAAAAACACATATTACAAAGCGTAACCAATTTTTAACAAGTTTACATTTCAAATCTTAAGAAGCTGAATACACTTATTTTCCAACAAACACCAATAAGATATGTAGAATTTCAAATTTGGTAAGTTTATAAATTAACATAAGAATGTTTATGAACGACATTTCTTGTGGGAGAATGGAAGAAGATGTAAAAGGAGAGCTGCTTCTGAAGCATTAGCATGCACCATGACTTTTTTTTAACTAATGTTACTTATGCCACTTTCAACACTTAAAAGGGCAAGGCAGATAACCAGAAAGATTAAAAATATATAGTTTTACATTACGGGTCAATACTGATAAATATAACCCTCAAGCTACTACAGAAGTTTCCCTGAATCAAAAATAATATTCAGTATAGTTTTTATTGTTAAATGTATTTTGTTTGCTGAATTGTTAAAAACTGTATAGAATACATAAAAACCAAAGGCAATAAAAAAAGGAATCAATCAGAACATTCTGTTCTCCAAAGCCTGAGGATAAACAGCCAAAGCTCCTTATTTGAGAGCTTCTACTTAGCTTAATTTTTAATTTTAAAAAAAGACCTAAAATCATAACTCTGACTCTTCTCTCTTTTTTTAAAACATAAATGCATAATCTAATATTCACATAGTAAAACTTCTCAGATTTCTTTGGGCACACAATTGTTCTAAAAACAAGTAGAGGGAAAAAAGGATAGCACACAAACCTGTTGGTTTTAGATAAAAAGAATCCATCTTTCACAAACCCCAGAAACTCAGATTATTTTCTGGCCTAAAATTAATTTTCTGCCCAAAACCACATGTCCAAGTTAGGCAACGTAAAAAGTCTCAGCCACAATCTAAAAGAACGCGGTGTTGCTAAACCACTCAGACTTCGAAAAAGAAAGCCAGTGGAAGGAGGGAGGTGAACAGTCTTAATCATCTTGGTTTTGATTCAAGAAGATCCTTGTGGCCCAATGATTGGCAGTGAAACACATAACCTACTAATCTTAAAGTCTCTTAAATTTGAAATACCTGGGGCAAAAGATTAAAGGAAGTCTTTTCCACATCATTTTTCTGCTGTTCCTCAAATCTTTTTACTAAATTTGATACAAATTCCTCTATTTCTTGATGATATTGCCTGTGTAAGAGGACAAAATGGTCAGAACCCAGACAGAGTAAAACATTCAATAGACTGAAGTCTTATCCATTACTATAAGATGTCAAGTACGAATGCTGTTATTTTGTTTTTCAGAAGTTTATCAAATCACTGACTCTTTGTAATACTCAGGAACATATTCCTTAAGGTAAAATTACACATTGTTGCCAAGTTAGTGAAATGATTATGATAAAGTAACACAGTGATTGGAATAACTGCCAATCAGTTGCACAAAGAATACATGGATTTTATTTATAAATTCTATGTACTTAATTTTTAAATAGATACTACATGTAAATGGTTCAAAATCCAAAAGAAGTAAAAGGGTTACATAATGAAAAGCTCCCTTCCTATCCTGTCTCCTAGTCAGCTCTTTTTTTTTTTTTGAGACGGATTCTTGCTCTGTCACCCAGGCTGGAGTGTGGTGGTGAACTTTTGGCTCACTGCAATCTCCGCATCCTGAGTTCAAGTGATTCTCTTGCCTCAGCCTCCTGAGTAGCTGAAACTATAGGTGCATACCACCACACCCAGCTAATTTTTTCATTTTTAGTAGAGACGGGGTTTCACCATGTTGGCCAGGTTGATCTTGATCTCCTGACCTCGTGATCCACCCACCTCGGCCTCCCAAAGTGCTGGGAGCTACCTCACAGGTAGTTACCATGTAGTTACCTCATGTAGCTACCTCACAGGTAGTTAATATGACTCTTCTGTTTTCCAGTGAGGAAACGGATGATGTAGCAAAGATCTGTGAGCCACCGTGCCTAGCCCTAGCCAGCTATTTCTGCAACACTAAGATAGTCAATATATTCAGGTCTTCCACATCCTCCTCCCAGAGATTCTTAATACACATATAAGGAAACACCAATATAAATATGAAACTGGGAAATATAAAATCAAAATGCAAAGCAAGAAAAAATACTGAGGTCTACTTTCTCCAGCTCTCCAGGTCAAGAACCAAGCTCATCATATATTCCATAGTGCTCAGTTCAGGAGGTGTCAAAGGAGCCCAAAACTTACTAGGATGTAACTGGGGAGCCATAATGTCTCAGATTCAGTTTCCTTTTCACAGACTTGATGATTTTTCAGGTATCTTGTAACTCTGACATTTTAAAACTTCTGCAGGTGAAACACTAGGTGAATGGTGGAGAAATGAGACTGTCATGAGCTAGAGTAGTTACTGATTCTAATCTGGGCATGGGAGGGACAAAAGTACTACAGGTCAGTTGTGCCCAGGACCTTGCTGCTGCTGTATTTAGCGTCCAGCTTCCCCACCCGCAGAGACTTGGGTTCCACTTCTGCCTGAGATAAAGTAGGTTATGGACCTGGCACTGTTCCTTCTATCTTCTTGACCTTGGTCAGCAAAGAAGACAACAATATGACTAAGTGACTTTCGAGAGAGCAAGCAACTATGTGAGATGTCTATGACCATGCTCTGAAGAAGGGACAGAGCATGACCTGAAACCATTTCAGAACACTCTAAGCAAGCACTGCAGGAATGTACTGGGTCACCCTAAACCCAAGCATGCTGGATGGTTTGCAAAAGTCTAGTTTTGCTGTTAAAAAAATAATCCAGTGAGTAGGCTCTGAAGATGGCCAACACAGAAAATTCAGTTACCTGATTTGGAAAGAAAAACGGTTAACGTCATTGTTATTGTTACGGTGGCAGTGATTATTTGTATTAGAAGCTATTTAATGAGCTCTTAGAGGTGTTCATGTAGTTACCTCACAGGTAGTTATTATGACTATTCTGTTTTCCAGTGAAGAAACGGATGAGGCAGCAAAGATGTGTGACCTTCCGAGGTTCACAGACATAGAAAGCAAGAGTCCAGGTATTCAGGTCACTGTGACCCTAATGTCTTTGCCCTTAATCATGATTTCTTACACTTTAACTCCAGGAGCATTTTAAGTAAAAGAATAAAGATGATCTAAGTACAAATGAAAACAGCATACTTATAAAGAACATTGTTCCATAAACACATTAACTTATTATATTTAAGAAAAGAAAAAAATTACTTACTTAGAAATAGCATTGTTCATAAATAGAATCTGTAATATAGGTCCATCTAACTTAGTATTGTTCACCAATATTCCACTACAACAGAAGTTAGAACATATTCTTAGAAAGTATTTAAGTAAACTTGTATATGTATACATAAACACATAACTTTCATACATTTTCTTTTCTTTTTTGAGACAGGTTCTCACTCTGTCCCTCATGCTGGAGATATCTTGGATCATTGCAACTTCAGCCTCCTGGAATGAAGCAATCCCACCTCAGCTTCTCAAGTAGCTGGGACCACAGGCACATATGACCATGCCCAGCAAATTTTTATGTTTTGTAGAGAACAGGGTTTTGCCATGCTGGCCAGGCTGGTCTTGAATTCCTAAGCTCAAAGGATCCACCTGCCTCGGCCTCCCCAAGTGCTGGGATTACAGCTGTGAACCATCTCCCCTAGACTTATAATTCTTAAGTACCAAAGATCATTTCCTATTTTACACACATTGCAGTTTTCTCAAAAAAAATTATACATTTTCACCAATTCTACCTACTTTAATAATAATTTTATACAGGGTCATCACTTAACATTTTAAAAAAATGTTTAACAAAAAATTAAGAACTGCAGTTAATCTTTCAATTTTCAACCGCAAAGTTTATCTAATGGCTAGTTTCTTTACAAATTAGGGGGAAGGACTAGATAAACAAATGAGTTACAAGAATATACTTCATTCTTTTTTTTTGAGACAGAATCTTGCTTTGCTGCCCAGGCTGGAGTGTATTGGCGAGATCTCAGCTCACTGCAACCTCCACATCCCAGGTTCAAGCGATTCTCCTGTCTCAGCCTTCTGAGTAGCTGGGATTACAGGCATGTGCTACCACACCTGGCTAATGTTTGTATTTTTAGTAGAGATGGGGTTTCATCATGCTGGCCACGCTGGTCTCAAACTCCTGACCTCAAGTGATCCGCCCACCTTGGCCTCCCAAAGTGCTGGGGTTACAAGAGTGAGCCACCATGCCTGGTATATTTCTAAAGAAATCTAAGTGAATTTGGCTTGGAAACATATAGGAAAGAACACTTTTAAATAGACTTCTGGAGGACAAAGCATGTTGTACTAAATATCTCAAATCCAAGATTCTAAAGCAGAAATATAAAAAAGTATACTATTCCTGGATTTGACTTTCAAATACTGTAAAAAACAGTACTAGAATGCAGCCTGGAAACTTGTAACATATCCCTTTGGTAACCTGGGGCCAGCTGAATGTCTGATTCTTCCTCTTACCTGCCTCATATTCCTTTACCTATACAGCATGTGAAATAAATGTCTCTATTTAAAATTGTCCATAGCAAGTAAAGAAATAAAACAAGAGGCTGGGTGCAGTGACTCATGCCTGTAATCCCAGCACTTTGGGAGGCCAAGGCAGGCAGATCACGAGGTCAGGAGTTCAAGACCAGCCTGGGCAACATGGTGAAACCTTGTCTCTACTAAAAATACAAAAAGTAGCTGGGCATGGTGGCACACACCTGTAATTCCAGCTACTTAGGAGGCTGAGGCAGGAGAATTGCTTGAACCCAGAAGGCGAGGGTTGCAGTGAGTCAAGATCACGCCACTGCTCTCCAGTTTTGGGCAACAGAGCAAGACTTCGACTCGAAAAAATAAAAAAATAACATAATGTTTTTATTTATTATTATTATTATTTTTGAGATGGAGCTTTGCTCTTGTTGCCCAGGCTGGAGTGCAACGGCACGATCTCTGCTCAATGCAACTTCCACCTCAGCCAGCTCAATCTCCACCTCAGCCGAGTAGCTGGGATTACAGGCGCCCGCCACCATGCCTGGCTAATTCTTATACTTTTAGTAGAGATGGGTTTCACCATGTTGGCCAGGATGGTCTCAAACTCCTGACCTTCAGTGATGTTCCTGTCTCAGCCTTCCAATTTCCTGGGATTACAGGTGTGAGCCACCAGGCCCACCAGGGATGTTTTTAAATGTCACATGCAACTGCATGATTCCTAATTGGAGTCCAGTTTGAGAAACCAGCTATAAATATACTTAGTTGGAGAAATTTGAATATGGAGTTGGTAGGGGACATGATTAAGGAAGTCATGCCAGTTTTCAGGTGTGATAATGGAGTGGTGGTCATGCATGAAGAAGTCTTTACTTTTAAAAATACACGTTGAAGATGGGCACGGTGGCTCATGCCTTGTAATCCCAGTACTTTGGGAGCCCAAGGTGGGTGGATCATGAGGTCAGGAGTTGGAGACCAGCCTGACCAACATGGTGAAACCCTATCTCTACTAAAAATACAAAAATTAGCGAAGCATGGTGGCACATGCCTGTAATCCCAGCTACTCGGGAGGCTGAGGCAGGAGAACTGCTTGAACCCAGGAGGCGGATGTTGCAGTGAGCCAACATCACATCACTGCATTCCAGCCTGGGTGACAAAAGCAAGACTCCAGCTTTAAAAAAAATACATATATGACTTTTATTAGGAATCCTAGTTATATTTAATACATTGAATACTTAATAAAAAATGAGTTTTTTTATTATTATTTTTTTGAGACAGAGTCTCTTTCTGTCGCCCAGGTTGGAATGCAGTGGCGTGATCTTGGTTCACCGCAACCTCCACTTCCTAGATTCAAGCAATTCTCCTGCCTCAGCCTCCTGAGCAGCTGGGACTATAGGCATGTGCCACCATGCCTGGCTACAAAAATGAGTTTATTTTATTAAGCCACCCAAGACGGGGTGAAACCCCATCTCTACTAAAAAGCACAAAAATTAGCCAAGTGTGGTAGTGGGTGCCTGTAATCCCCACTAATCAGGAGGCTGAGGCAGAAGAATTGCTTGAACTTAGGAAGCAGAGGTTGCAGTGAGCCGAGATTGCACTTCTGCACTCCAGCCTGGGTGACAGAGCAAGACCCTGTCTCCAAAAAAAAAAAAAAAAAAAAAAAAAAATTAAAAAGTGCATGTGAAATTATACCATGGTACCCCCAAATTCTGAAAGCTTGAAAATATCATTCTTCATAATCTATACTTTAACAAATACTTTAGATTTAGTGATCTGTTAAATAAGTTTATATTTTGAGATACCAGCATTTAATATCTTTGTTAAAGTTAGGTGCCTAAGCTGGGCATGGTGGCTCATACCTGTAATTTCAGCACTTTGGAAGGCCTAGGCAGAAGGATCACTTGAGGCCAGGAGTTCGAGACCAGCTTGGGCAATATAGCAAGATCCTGACTCTATGAGTAAAAAAAAAAAAAGCCAGGTATGGTAGCTCATGCTTGTAATCCCAACATATTGGGAGGCTGAGGCTGGCACATCACCTGAGGTCAGGAGTTCAAGACCAGCCTGGCTAACATGGTGAAACCCCGTCTCTACTAAAAAAAAATAAAAAAATTAGCCGGGTGCAGTGGCACAAGCCTGTAATCCCAGCTATTCAGGAGGCTGAGGCAGGAGAATCACTTGAACCTGAGAGGCAGAGGTTGCAGTGAGCCAAGATCACGCCACTGCACTCCAACCTGGGCAACAACAGTGAAACTCCGTCTCAAAAAAAAAAAAAAGAAAAAGAAAAAGAAAAAAAAATTAGCTGGGTGTGGTAGTGTCTGCCTGAAGTCTCAGCTACTTGGGAGGCTGAGGAGGGAGGATCAAGGCTTCAGTGAGCAATAATTGCAACCCTGTACACGAGCCTGAGTGACAGAGCAAGATCTTGTCTCAAACAAAAACAAAAACATAAAAGTCAGATGCCTAAATGCAAATCTATATACTGTAACTTTTTCAAAAGCACATTACTTTTTTATCTAAAATGCTGTATGTATCTTGCAGTTTCTATTTATGAACACATTTTGACTATGTAAATAAATCGTCAGCTAGAATAATACTGTAATCTTTTTTTTTTTTTTCAGAAGGAGTTTTGCTAGTTACCCAGGCTGGAGTGCAATGGCATGATCTCAGCTCACTGCAACCCCTATCTCCCAGGTTCAAGTGATTCTCCTGCCTAAGCCTCCCTAGCAGCTGGGATTATAGGTGTCCACCACCATGCCCAGCTAATTTGTGTGTTTTTAGTAGAGACAGGTTTCACCATGTTGCCCAGGCTGGTCTCGAACTCCTGATCTCACATGATCTGCCAGCCTCAGACTCCCAAAGTGCTGGGATTACATGTGTGAGCCACTGTGCCCAGCCCATAATACTGTAACCTTTTTTTCAGGTGCTGTAATTACAGGCATGAGCCATGAGACCCAGCCAATACTGTAATCTTAATTCTAGCTTTCTAGAAATGTTTGTCGAACAGGAATAACTAGGTTAACAACTTGCCTGTTCTGAACATTAAGTCAACATTTTCTGGATTATGTTTCATACTTTCACCCAATAAATCAGCTTAAAATTTCAATCCATTTATGAGAATTCAGACCTTATCCCAGAGTATGCTGAACAAATAAAAACGATACAAAAATCCTATACACTTTTTACAAAGAAATTGTGATTAAATATTAATATCAGGATAAATAATAAGGGACAACTATGGGGTAATTTCAAAAATCTCATACCTCGGTCGAGTCAGAATATTCAATTTTCGTTTAAGTTCCTGATGTTATTACTTGTTAAGGAAGATAAGCTCTCATTAAACAATCCAGATCATAAAATTCAACTACTACTCTTATTTTGGGTGTCAGAATATTATAAACATAAAAGACCCACAGATATTTTGAGGATGACACACTTACTGAGCTTCTATTTTGTTGCAGGGGTAGGCTTTTGAAACTCCAAATTAAAATACAGTTTCTATCCTTTCGAACATATATTCTAAGACATAATCCTGAAGTTCAAGAGACTAACAAACTGAACCAAAAACACTATTAACACACCAGTGTAGCTGTCAAACCTTTCAACAGCCACTATATGATAAAGTGAATGCAGTGTAATAAGCTGTTAACTTTAGATTTGGAATGAAATCTATGGATGTCCACTGTAGAATCCTTTCCACTTTTTTTTTTTTTTTTTGACATGGAGTCTTGCCATGTCACCCAGGCTGGAGTGCAATGGTAAGATGTCAGCTCACTGTAACCTGCACCTCCCGGGTTCAAGCGATTCTCCTGCCTCAGCCTCCGAAGTAGCTGGGATTACAGGCATTCGCCACCACATCCAACTAATTTTTATCTTTAGTAGAGACGGCATTTCACCATAGTGGCCAGGCTAGTCTGGAACTCCTGACCTCGTAATCCGCCCGCCTCGGGCTCCCAAAGTGCTGGGATTACAGGCATGAGTCACCACGCCCTGTCTCAACATTTTGTATTTTGAAAATTCTCCTCACAATGTGGAGGAAGATGACATTCTGGAAAAAATAAACTGGGCTTCAAAAACCTAAAAAGCTGATATGCCCGCTGGGCACAGAGTCTCAGGCCTGTAATTCCCGCACTTTGGGCAGCCGGGGCGGGCAGATCACCTAAAGTCAGTAGTTTTAGACAAGCCTGTCCAACATAGTGAGATCCCCGTCTCTACTAAAAATACAAAACTTAGCCGGGCATAGTAGCGCGCACCTGGTAATCCCAGCTACTAGCGAGGCTGACGCAGGAGAATCGCTTGAACCCGGGAGGCGGAGGTTGCAGTGAGCCGAGATCGCGCCACCACACTCCAGCCTGGCCCTCCCTCAAAAAAGATGACATATCAGCCACTTTCAGGTCTCTACAAATTTTAAAAGGAAAACTACCGAGCCAAAGTTATCTACTTATGAAACTCTACGAACGTAAATAAACATACTAGCAAATCAAGAAAAATCTGCAATCATGTAACTCAAGCCTAACAGAAACTTCTTTGGCGAGTTTTCTCCAAGGCGCTGCAAGCTCCGAGTGGAAGAATTCTAAAATTAATCCCCAATTTTAATCAAGCGATTAACCAATTACCGCAGCACACCCGGATTCCCTGAGGCCCCCAACTCTGCATCCTGGGACCACTAGCGTTTGCCCTGCTCTAAGTAGCCGGTATTTCACCACCTACAACTATAACCCGACGGCACAACTTGAGCGTGGCTGCAAAATATGAAATCTTCTCACGACCTCAAGGCGGGGGGGGGGCAAGTGGGAGCCTGTGTACAATCTGTCAGGTGAGCAGCCTGAAATAACCCTAAAACACGGGACCCCAGTGGGAGGCAGGAGCGGGTCTGGCCAGGAGACGGCCTACCGGAGGGGAAGAGGTCTGCGTCGAGGCGCCGGGGCAGCCTGCGCACCCCGCACCCTAGACTCGCGGCCCGCGGGCGGGTGACAATCACTTGGAATTCTGGCCCTCCTGGAATTTCCGCCCGCGCCCGCGCCCGCGCCCTCGCCCGGCGCTGCCCCGACCCCACGCCCACGCCCGAGTGACAGGGCCCAGCGAGCGGGAAGGATATTCTCGGAGCGGAGCTGCTCGATGGTCTCCTCGCACTGCCGAAGCCGCTCCCGCAGCTCCGCGTCGCCGACCCCATTTCCGTCCTCCTCGTCGCCGTCGTCGTCCTTGAAGCGAGTGTGAACGGGCTTCGGAATCGACTCCTCTGGGTGGTCAAACGGCTCGAATAGCTCTACATCGCCAAAATACACCTCCGCCGCCATTTTGGGATGTGGAAAAGATTCGACAAGAGGCAGAGTCGATCACCAGGGCTCGGGGACCAAGGTAGGAGGGCAGCACCGCTCTCCAAAGCTTGGGCCGTGCCGAGGCACCCGCTAGGGTTTTCTCCAGACGTAGGCCGCGAAAACTGCACACGGGGTGGGGCCAGTCGGGAGAGACTACAACTCCCAGAATGCAACGGGGCCAATCGCGCTCGGCGGTTGCCTGAGGGACGGCATGCTGGGACTTGTGGTTTTAAGCGACTGGTACTCATTGTTTGCATTGCATCCTGGGATTGGTCCTTTTTGAAACGTGAAGAAAGCCAGAGTAGGTTAGAATGCGGTAAAGGATTATGGGGGTAGGGCACGGTGGCTCACGCCTGTAATTCCAACCCTTTGGGAGGCCGAGGCGGGAGAATCACATGAGTCCAGGAGTTGGAGGCCACCCTGGGCAACAGAGCGAGACCCAGACTCTACAAAAAATATATAAATGAGCCGGGCGATTGTACTTCCAGCTACTCGGCCGGCTGAGGCGGGAGGATCGTTTGAGCCGAGGAGGTCGAGGCTGCAGTAAGCCCAGATGGCGCCTCGGCACTCCAGCCTGGGCGACAAAGCAACAGCCTGTCTCAGAAGCAAAAACAAAACCAATATGGGATGTTCCTGTTAGGCAACTAAGGCTGAAAAATCAGAGCACGACGCATAGCTTCTCAGATTCTGGTGTGTGTGCTCAATAGCAGCATTAGAATAAGGAACTCCACAGCCTGAAAGGGAACTGAATGAAACTAAATATAAAAATAAAAGAGAGTAAGAGACTCCAGCTTTGCTACAGAGACGACTGTTGTATATGTTAGTTTATTGAGCTTGTTTCGTTTTTAATTTTTTTTTTTTTTTTTTGAGACGGAGTTTCGCTCTTGTTACCCAGGCTGGAGTGCAATGGCGCGATCTCGGCTCACCGCAACCTCCGCCTCCTGGGTTCCAGCAATTCTCCTGCCTCAGCCTCCCGAGTAGCTGGGACTACAGGCACGTGCCACCATGCCCAGCTAATTTTTGTATTTTTAGTAGAGACGAGGTTTCACCATGTTGACCAGGATGGTCTCGATCTCTTGACCT
>PVKV010035957.1:0-16121 GCA_004027835.1 Alouatta palliata
GCCTCAGCCCCTCAAGTAGCTAGGATTACAGGCGCGTGCAGCCATACCCAGCTAATTTTTGTGTTTTTAGTAGAGACAGGGTTTCACCATGTTGCCCAGGCTGATCTCAAACTCCTGGACTCAGTGGATCTGCCCACCTCGGCCTCCCAAAGTGCTGGGATTATAAGCGTGCGCTACTGCGTCCGGCCTACGACTGCCATATTCTATGCCGAATGACTAGGCAGTTCATCTCAACTATGGGAAAACTCTAGATCCAAAGTATGTGTCGTCTTCCCTGTTCATTAACCTTCTAGAGCTTCCCATACAACCACACCTCCCTCCCCGGACCCCTGGCCTCCAGCCAGCCCCTCACCTTCTGCTCTATCTAGACCGCAGAAGGTTCTTTTTAACATTCAGATATGACCACATCCCTCCCACTGAAGCCCCTGCCTTGGCTCCCTAGGTCCCTTGGGATGAAATCCAAACTCTGGGTCTGTAATCAAGGCCTCACTGGCCACTTTCACCCTTGCCCTTCTGACTCCGTTCTGACCATACCAATTTCCTCTTCTCTCTGTACTTTCTCCACTCTCCCTGCCTGGCAAATTCTCCTCCAGCTCAAATGCCTTCTCCTCCAGGAAGCCCTCTGTGGCTCTGCCCAGGGCTGAGTTAGTGGCCCCATCAGACTCCCTAGCCTTGGTGCTTCCCTCTGTCCATGGTGGTGGTCACTGGCCGGGTCAGCTCTGCCTCCCCGTCAGACTGAGAAGTCCTTTAGAAGAAGACCTGGGTATCTTCTTAGTGTCCCTGAAAAGCTCCAAGGCAGCCTGTTTTTTGTTTGGTTTTGGAGATGTAGTCTTGCTCTGTTGCCAGGCTAGAGTGCAGTGGAATGCTCTCGGGTCACTGCAACCTCTGACTCCCTGGTTCAAGCGATTCTACTGCCTCAGCCTCCTGAGTAGCTGGGATTACATTCATGTGCTACCATGCCCAGCTAATTTTTTTGCATTTTTAGTAGAGACAGGGTTTCACCATGTTGGTGGGTTTCACCATGTTGGCCAGGATAGTCTCAATCTCTTGACCTCATTATCCATCCATCTTGGCCTCCCAAAGTGCTGAGATTACAGGCCTGAGACACTGCGCCCGGCCCAAGGCAGTCTTTTTTTTGCCCGGAAGATAGTTGGGAGAAGAAAAGCCACCAATCCCCAGAGAGGAAGCCAGATCCCCCCACTGACATAAAAGTTTCTTCTGGCCGGGCGCAGTGGCTCACGCCTGTAATCCCAGGCCGAGGCGGGCGAATCACGAGATCAGGAGTTTGAGACCAGCCTGGCCAATATGGTGAAACCCTGTCTCTACTAGAAATACAAAAATAGCCGTGTGCATTGGCACGAGCCTGTAGTCCTAGCTACTCGGGAGACTGAGGCGAAAGAAACACTTCAGCTCGGGAGGCAGAGGTTGCAGTGAGCCAAGATTGCACTACTGCACTCCAGCCTGGGTGACACAGCAAGATGCTGTCTCAAAAAAAAAAAAAAGTTTCTCCTTTGGGGAAGAGGTGTGGGACTCATGGACTGGGCTTGGGGAGGGCTGGGAAGACTGGGAGCCTCATGGCCCAGCTTCAGGGCCAGGGGCTGTGAATTAGAAGGTGGGCTCGGGAGGACCCCATACCAGCTTGAAGATGCTCACGGCTTCCGCATGGTGCTCGGCTGGCAGCTGCATGAGGGGTGTCCTCAGGGGCACTGTCAGCATCCCAAAGGCAGGTTCCTAGGGCACAGGGCAGGCATGTGAGCAGACAGCGCTGGGACTGATAGGCACATCTGGACCCACTGCCCTGTGCCACATGGGGCTCCAGGGCCTATGACACAGGGGCTCTGGTCCTCAGTGTATGGATAGGGAAACTGAGGGCTGACATGGGGCCACAGTGGCCCTCAGTGAGTCGGTGGTAGGGACAGGATGAACCCTCATCTGGAGGGGAGGAAATCAGAGCTGGGCTGATGTGCTACGGCTCCATCAGTTGTTTCTGAAATATTTCCAGACTGGTTGGTAGTAAATAGCCCTGCCCAAGCCCCTGAGGGCTCTCCACTGCTATCCGGACCCCAGGGATCTCCCAGAGTCCCTATGATCCAGCAACTAAAAGGCTCATATTCAACACCACTGGGCACAGCCAGGACCCTGCCCCAGGGTAAGGGCAATGTTCCTTCTAATCAGTCAGTCCTGTCAGCCAGGGTGCCTTGGACCTCAGCTAGCCCTTGCCTTGAAGTGGCACCGGACAAACTTGGCCATGGGATAGTTGTTGATATCCAGGGGCAGCGTGACACGGGGCTGAGCCTGGAGCCGAGGAGTCCGCACAGGGGCCACCCGAGGCACCCGGGCCAGCCTGAGGCCTGTGGAGAGAGGAGGGAATGCGGTACCTGCTCCAATCTGCCTGTGCCCTCCCTGCGCCCAGCGCCAACCCACCTGCCACTGCTTGCAGGAGCCCAGCCAGCTCAGCCGGTACCTCGAGGTGCCCCACAGCCACTACCTCCCGCTTGCTCAGCTCCTGGAGGAACAGTGCATGGGGCAGGGACAGGCCCGCCACATCCCCACTTGTCAGTCTCCCTCCCTGGCCCTGCTGCCACCCAGACCTGTACCTACCTCCTGCTCCTACAACTGTGCCCCCTCCACCCGGTGCCTCCACTCTGCCCTCAGCTTCAGGAGAGCGGATGTCAAGGTGGGGAGTGGTGGGCAGAGGGAACCGCGGACACCCGGGGAGGCCAGGCCAGCTTATGCAAGGCGGCCACACTCAAGCAAGGAGGGGCAGCTTGCTACTGCCCCACTCTACAGGTGGGGTGGGAGGCTGAGGTTGGCCAGAAAAACAGGGAAGGGAAAGGAGAGAGAGCAAGAGAAAGACAGAGGCAAAGAGTGGAGGGAGGAAAACTCTGGGGAAAGAGATGCACAAGGAAGATTTTTGGGAGGTGGCTGAGCACTGTGTCATGGGAAGCCCTCCTCTGCAGCGCCACAAAGCCTTCAGTAAAGGCTACGTACTGCTTCGTTGGTTTGGGAACTGCATTTGTCTTTCTGGTGGCTGGTTTACATGACAGTGGGCCAAGACATGAAGGTAAGAGCAAAACCATACCCAGTGACATTCAGGTCACCAAATTCTAATGGCCCTCAATTCCTTAAGACCCCACTGTGAACCCAGCACTGGGCCAAATCTTTCAATGCATCATCTCATTTAACCCTCTCCACAATCCCAAGGGGTAGACTGGAAAATTGAGGATAGAGAATGGCCCAGGTTACACAGCTAGTGGGTGGCAGAGCAGAATTTGAACCCCAAACTGCCTGAGGCCAATGGTCTCCTCTTGGGTGCTAAGTGCCTTTTTCCCTTCTCTGCTGTCCCCTTGGACCGAGATAGGGTAAGGCCTGTACCTTGAGGTAGCGTCGGCGGCTCATATATGCGTGTACCAAGGACCGGAACTTTACCAGACTCCTCCTCATCTGCTGATAGCGTTGCCTGGATTGGGGAAGTGGGGAGGTCAGGGATTTGGGCTACAGGGTGACAGGGTGAACAAGGAGCAGAAAGGCCCCTGCCAGCCTGGCCTGGGAGCCAGTGTCCACACCTCACTCTTGGGGCCCTTTGGCACAAAGGGAAACTGGAGCTCAGAGAGGGGCAGTGATTTGGCCAAGGTCACACAGCAAATTAAGTAGCAGGGCCTGGATTAAACCTGCCTGAATCATTTATTTCCAAATAGCTTATAATCTCAGCATCCCTGAGATGCAGGGTAAGGCCCCTCTTGGCTGAATGGATTCCCACCCACCAGTCACAAGGGCCTGGGGGTGGCTGGGAAGGGCATCCAAAAGCAGACACAGACAATCTGATTATCCTCCCGGCAGAGGCCTCCATCCTCAGCTTGCATGCTTCCAGGAATAGGGAGCTCACTACTCAAGGTCGGACGTGACCTCTCCTGGGCCTGACCATAGGTCTCCTAGGAATCCTGCCTTTTCTGCGCCTTACCTGGCAAGGTAGCCACGGGCCCGGCTTTGCAGCAGGATGATCTTGTGGCGCAGAGAGCGGAATCGCCGCTTAATGAAGAAGCCACGGAAGCAGCGCTGCAGAGTAAGGGCTGCCAGATTCAGGACGTGCTCCCGCATACTCTCCAGCAGCTGGTGTAGGTGTTCCTTAAGGAACAGCTGAGGACAGGAGGCAGGCACTGAGGCAGGTAGGAGCCAGGAGGCTGGACTAAGGGCCCCTCCCTCTCTAGAATCCATGGAGACAGAACAGACAGGGATGCCTCCTGGAGCAGAGCTGGAGGGATGGGGTGGATTTGGATAGGTAGAAGAAAGGGTGCTAGTGAATCAGGCAGTTAGCATTCCATGTCCCAAGCTCATCTGCATTGTTCCTGGGACAGTGGTCTCTAGCTTGGACATTTCTGACTCAGTGGTTCTGGAGCCCCCGAATTGGGGTCTCTTAAGGGCTGACTGTGGGGTGGGACTCACCTTGCTGACCCCAACACGGTACATGTTTGGCATGACTGTGCACAAGCGACTCAGCACCGACACACACATGTCTCCATTAGCCGGCAGGTTGTGCTTGAGGGCTACTAGACAGCAGTACCTGGCAGGGGGCCCACACTCAGTCTGGGGCTATGAGATGTACCCAAGGTGCCTGCTAGACCATGGGGTTACCACCCCAGCCCTGTGTCCAAGAGACCTGGTCCCAGTGGTGGCTCCACTAACAGTACATTCTAAAAAAGGCATTCTATCCTCAAGACTGTTTACTTCAGGGTGACAGAAAATTGTTAGAATAGATTTCAGTAGAACAAGAACTTGACTGCCACCTGCTGGAAACTTCTCATTATAACTACTAAAACCATTCTAATCAACAGGGAGGGTCGATTATACGTATTCTATGTTATACAGTATATAATAAAACTACAAAAAAAAGGCAAAACGGTAAGTGTATCTACCACATAACAGCTAGCATGTGGCAGCCTCATGTAGTGTACAATCTGAGCAACTGTGCACGGCAAGCCCTGTGCTGCTTGGGTTGTGTATTCCTGGGGCCGTGGGGAGTTGGGCAGGGATTTAGAGAGCTCAGGAACTACCCTAACCAAGGTACCTGTCGATGAATCCCTGGAAAGGCAGGCGCACTGGAAATCCCTCCTTGCGGATCCTCACGGTCTCCAGCACCCCTGAATAGCGTAACTGTGCCATTACCACATCTGGCTCAAAGAGACCTGGCTCCTGTAGGGGTGCGCAGAGAGCGAGTCTGTACATTGGCTCATCCATGTGCAAAGGGCACTATCATGGTGAATAGTCCCAGTGCTAGGCTGGGGAGATGCAGGTCCAGAGAGGCCAAGCCACTTGGTCAAGGTCACACAGCATGGGCAGGAGGATTTGGCTCTCTCAGAGGTCTCAGCTCTCACTCACCTTCTTGTGGTTGGGCTTCAGGCAACGCACAAATAAGGGGTTACACCTGGCAGTGGCAGGAAGAGGACAGTGTGAAGCCTCAGAAAAAGAAAGCTCTCACCCTCTGAAGGTCATGAGGTGGGTTAAGGGTGAGGCTGGGTGCTCCGCCCACTCGCCCCCCACCCCACCTCTCCATCTTTTCCACCAGATCCAGGAGTGACTGCTGGAACTTGGCAGCCACGGTGTGTGCCTTGTAGAGCCGAGTGACAGAGCTGCTCTTGCCCAGGCGCTGAGGGGCAGCCTGTGGGGCATGGCTGGAGAAGAGGTGTGCCACCACCTGGACAGGGGTTGGGAGAGGGAAAACAGACCGGCAGGGGCCGGGAGACCGAAATGAGGAGGAACAGAGAGCAGGAGTCAAGTCTCCAGACGAGGGGATCTGAAGACTAACTGGATCCCTGTTCCCTCTGCAAGGCCTCTGTTGTTCTGGCTTGCATGCTTCTCAAAACAGGTGGGGCTCAGCACCTTCCAAGGGATCCATCCCATAACTGGCTGACTGTGTGCCTGGCCCCAAGGTGGCCTGTTAGACACATGGTTGTGAACTCTGGCTATGACCTCATGAGGAGGGTGCCCAGTTGACAGGAAGAAGCAGAGGGCCAGATAGGGGAGGTGATGTTACCAGGCCGGTGCTCTGTCCTAGGGCCATCTACTGGCCACAGTGTAGCTGGCATGCAGGGCCTCTCCAAGCCTTCAAGGAACCCAAATTTGGTCCCCCAAGCTCTCCCCAGGGCCTTATGGGTGGAGTTGGGGGAACTGAGAACACCAGGAGGTGGGATTGGGGGAACAGGTCTGGCAGAAAGCAAGAAGAGAATGGGCCAGGGAATGGGGTGGGGCCAGGAATGGGGTAAGTACAGGGCAAGGCCACAGCTGGTGGGATACAGGGTTAGAACTGGGAGTGGGGCCAGGGTCTGACCACTGGGGCTAGGGGGAGCCAGAGGGCAGGATCAGGACGAGGAGCTAGGTTTAGGGAAGAGCCAAGCTAGGCCGGAACAGGTCTGGCCAAAACTAAGCAGAGCCAGGACTAGACAACATAGTCCAAGGCCTGAAGGGGGCTGGGTGTGGGGGCGGGGCTATGCCTGGCACAGGGCCATAGCAGCAGAAGGGAGGCTTACCCGTGTCCGGCTCCTTACGAACAGGTCTAGCACGTCCTGGCGCACTTGATCGTGGTTCTTGTCCAGGAACTTGTGCACCTGAAAAGGGAAACAACAGCCTGAGTAATCTCCACCCTGCCCCTCCAGGCCTCTGTCTCTCTGTCTATCCTAGGAGGGACTAGATCCTCCTCACTGCTATGGTTCCCACCCCTCCAGACCCACCATTCTCCCCATTCCTGGGGGAGGGGAGCATTCGTCATGGCTTCACATGACAGGTCTGGGTCTTGTCTTCACCCTCAGTGAAGTACATTGTCCTGTGCCCATTCTACAGATGAGAAAAGTAAGGCCCAGATAGGGACAGAGGCATGGAATCCTAGCTTGAGACACCTCCAGGGCAGGAATGTGCCTCAAATAATAGTGTTGAGGGTGCCCACAGTGATGTCACTACTGATAAGAGCTATTCTTTATCACACCGACCCTACATTTCTCACACCCACCCCATGAGTATGGGCACTATTATTATTCCCATTTCCAAGTGAGAAAACTGAGGCTCAGATTGGGTAAGCAGTTTGCTCAAGGTCACAGAGCTGGGGCACAGCAGAGCCAGAACTAGACCTGGGTGTGAATGTTGGGGCCAGTGTTGTGCTTTCTCTAACAGCTAGCAGCACTGCAGCACCAGCGGCCGGGCCGGCCGTCTCGGGGCTCACCTGGTAGGTGACCTTGCCTGCATAGTGCTTGATGGTGAACTCAGGCAGCGGCATCTTGGGTTTGGAATAGAGCGGGTTGGCGCCATGATGGTAGTGGCACTTCTGTAGGAAGGTGTGGTCTGTAGCCTGGGGGCAGTTAGGGATCAGTTGGTGGGCAGGGGGCCTGGACACCCTGTTCCTGACCTGGTGGCAAACTCACTACCCCTGACTGCTCCCCACTGGGCACCAGAGAGGAACAACTCACAGCTTCCCATGGCTGCCCATCTCCCTGGGTCAGAAGGCAAGCACCTTAGCCAGGCACTGGAGGCCTAAGTGGTCCCTTGAAGATATATGTGGCTGGGTGAGTTCCTAACTGCCTCCCCTCCAGGCCAGCTGTCTTTGCACTCTATTGGTCTCACTGCCATCCATGCTTGTGTTTTGCAGTCAGGATCTGAGGCCCAATTCTAAGGTTACCTCCTCCAGGAAAACTTCTGTGGCTTTCCAGGCTGGTGCAGCCTCTCCTCTGGACACCTACAGCTGCCCGTATGGCCTCAATCACCCCAGGTTGTGAATAGTCAGTTGGGTGTCCCAACCTCCCACTGCCCGCCTCAGGCCAGAGCAGAGAGGAATGAAGGAGTCAGGCTGGGATGACAACACGAGGCTGAGAGATGTGTGACCTGACTAGGCTCACAGTACCTGCGGCTCACCTGAGGAAAGCAACACTGGTCGTCGAGGATGCGCAGGATGCCATAAGGCTTCAGCGAGATGAGGTTGATGCAGGGCTGGTTGTCAGCAAAGGTGATCTCTTGCCAGTCGATCTGCTCACGGATGTACTCCTCCTGCAGGCAGGGGGCAGCAGGAGCTCAGCCTCCCATCCCTGTCCTCCCATTCCAGCGTCCACCCACCGTCCTCCTTCAAAAAGCTTGAGCTCAACCACAGACCCTGAATCTGCCTGAAGGAGCCTGGCCAGCAGCACCTCTGCTTGCATACCTCCCAGAACAGGGAGCTCACCCCCTAATAAGGCAGCATGAGCCAACTCAGAGTCCTGCTGCTTCCTCTGCCTGGGACAGCCCAGTAGAGGACAAGAAGGACTCCCCCAAGGAGACCCCTCTCTGAGCACAGCACCTCAGCACCTTTCCCTCCAGAACAGAGGCCTTCCGATGAGCTGGTTCCCAGCTTAGAATGCCTTTCCCTCCACTGGCTGTGACGTCAGAATTGCTCTTAAACAACCAGTATATCCTTGTTTGTCTCCAAGAAGGTCCACTGTCCAGTCAAGATAGGGACAGGAGTGTTAATGGGGCCCACACACCTGCTCCTCCTGGAAGACGATCTTGTTGAAAAGGTACTGAAGGTTCTCGTTTGCGTAGTTAATACACAGCTGCTCAAAGCTGTTGAAGCTCAGATCCTGCTAAGTGGGTAGGGAGGCTGGGAACAGTCCTTCCTGGGCCACCAGCCTATCTGCCCCTGCCTTGCCTGGTGGCAACTTCAAAAAGCTTGAGCTCAACCACAGACCCTTAGCTCAGAACCCTCCATGGCTCCTGCTACACCCAGGACAGAACCTGACAGACTCTGTCCTGATAGCACAGGCAATAGCTGAAGGCCCAGGCTCCAGGGCCTTCTGCCTACGTTCAAATTCTGGGTCTGCCACTTTCTAGCTATATGACCTTGAATAACAGTCCCATGCTTCAGTTTTCGCATCTGTAAAATGAGGATATGGACAGTACCTGCCTCATAGGATTGCTCTAAAGATGAAGTGAATTAACAAAGTGCTTTCAGCAGCACCTGGCACATAACAGGTGCCACGTGAGTGTCGGTGATGGTTGCATTGTGATCTTGCCCTGTCCCTTGTCACTTCCCTTGCTGTGCACTCACACAGCAGTCACCCCACACACACAAAGTCCGGTCCCAGATCCCATGCTTCTCCATCCCTCCTAGCCTTTGCATATTCTGTTCCCTGCACCTATAGTGCCTTTGCTGGGTGTCAGGAGTGTCTCATCCCCATCCAGGAAGCCTTCCCCATTCCTGCCCAGGTGAATGATGCCCACTGGAGCATATGGGGTTGTCAGAGTCTGCCCCCACCCCCACCCAGCCTCACCTGGAAGCTCCCCAAGGGCAGGGCCCTGGCTGGTCCTTTCTGGGCAGCTGGTATTGCCCAGCACAGGGCCTGGCCCAGAGGCCTCGGGGAGTGCTTGTGGTGAGTAAAGAAAATGGAAGGTGACAAGGGAGATAGTGACAGGGAGGGGTCCATGAAGGGAAGATGGCACCTGCTGCAGGCACAGAAAGGGATGGGAAGGGCAGTCTGAGACGCCTGAGGGAGGTGAGACCTCGCCTATGTCCCCTGCCCCTCAGCCTCCCACACGGCCCCACCTCAAAACCATAGATGTCCAGGATGGCGATGGACAGTGTGTCCTGCTGCGGGGACACCAGTGCGTTGACCCTGGCGATGAGCCAGCTGAACAGCAGCGCATACAAGACCTTGGCGATGGCGTCCCTAAAGCAGAGGTGGTGCTATTGTGGGCAGGACACTGTGGTGGGGTGCTGGGCCCTGGGGCTCAGGCAGGGTGGGGTGTGGCCTCACCTGGCATCCACAGCACTCTCTACAGTTAGGGGTGTGAAGATCTTCTCTCGCATTGTCTCCTAGGGAGGGGCACAGCGCTGGAGTGACAGCAGGCTGGCCACTGCCTCCAGAAAGCCCCCAGGGGACTAGGGGAGTAGGAGCATGTGGAAGGAAGGCTGGAGGGATGTGACTGGGCTCAGGCACACAGAGGCTAGGCAGGACCACCCCTGCCCCTACCCGACTCTGCCTGGCAATGCAGGTCACGGTGGGGACTGCAGGTCTAATGGGGGAGACAGAGGAATCAGCAGACATAATGAGATCAACCCTGGGCAGGGGGAATGACTCTAGGGCTGTGAAAGACCAGAGGAAGCACTGACCTGGCCAAAGATCAGAGAAGGCTTCTTAGAGGAGAGAATAGTTGTATAGAGTTTTAAAGGATGAGTAGGTGAGAAAAGAGGAAGAGCATTCCAGGTAGAGGAAACAGCCTATGCAAGTCTGAGATTGGAATCTGAAATGTCTTTGGGGTCTGAAATTACTCCCTTCCATGCCTGACCCAGGGACAGAGAGCAGGGGAGAGGGAGAGGCTGCCCACACAGGATGGGCACAAGGCAGCTCTGACCAGGCCCTGGTAGGAAGCTTTGTTCGAAGGCCAGATGCCCACAGACTCACGGTCACTTTGAAGGTGATGGCCTTCTGCAGGCCCTCAGGGGAGATCTGTAGCAGCTCAGCCACGGCCTGGATTTCCCGGGCACTCACCACCGAGGCCACCTCCTGTGCATCCATCTATGCAAAATACCAACAGGAATGTGTTTTGAACTAGATAAGCTGAATTTAAAGTTCATATAAAAAACAGGGCCGGGCACGTGCTTGTAATCCCAGCTACTCGGGAGACTGAGGCAGGAGAATTGCTTGAGCCTGGGAGGCAGAGGTTGCGGTGAGTGGAGATCGTGCCACTGCACTCCAGTTTAGGCGACAGAGTGAGACCCCCCCCACCAAAAAAAAACCCACCAAAAACCATTGTAAACGAAGTTAAAACGTGAATGACAAACTGGAAGATATATGTCCAATTTATATCAGAGACAAAGGGCTGATTTCCTTAATTTCTACAAGGAGGAGAAAGATGAACAAGCCCAGAAGAAAAAAGAAAACAACAGGACAAATGATGTGTGCATAGTGTAATCTGAAAGGGAAACAGATAAGGCCTTGGAAAAGATGGCCAAATCCAGAGGGTGCGGGCCCATGGCAGGCTGCAGCGCCCCTCACCTCATACTTCTCAAAGTAGACGTTGCCCAGGTGCAGGATGGAGGCCAGGATGCGGAAGATGCTGTCCTGGTCCTCGCTGCTGAAGCCCAGCACCTCCATGGCAGCCAGGAGCCGGCGAAAGTCATCTGCATCACTCTTTCCTGCAATCTCACAGTTCCCACCCTGGGTGAGGACAGAGGCTCAGGGTCAGGGAGCTTGGGTGGGGCTGCAGAGCCCTCTGGGTCTCACTCTGCCCTCACCAGCAGTGTGGCCTGAGCTGGTCACTCAAGCTCTCATTCCAGTCTCACGGGCACAGAGGCTCTGAGCAGGGATGAGGATGGGATTCATGGATTCTAAGTGCAATGTGTGGCAGGGGTTGTCACCTGCTGACCTTTGCAGCTGCCCAGTGATAATAATGAAAAGGGTAGTCAGTGTTTACTGAGCATGTCCTGCACACCAGGCCCTGTGCTAAGCTCTTTACCTGCATTTCCTCATCTAAGCCTGACTACATCCCTGCAAAGTGGTACTATGTTGGCCCCACTTCACAGATGAGGAAACTGAGGCACAACGAGGGGAAGTGTAGTCACTCTAGGCTGGTTGGTTCTGATCCAGGTTCCAGAGAAATGAAGTCAGGTAGGCCTTTCCTGCTTCTGCTTTGTACCCAGAAGACTCCTGGTCCCCCTCACTGTGACGAGACGTCTTAAATCCAAACTCACCCTTCCCAAATCTCCATCACCTTCACATTCCATCACTCACAACTGGGCTCCCTCGGCCCACCCAGGGGTGTCGAGGTGGGAGGACCAGGACTGGGGGCCTTCAGATGCCTGCTGGCATTCACCTGGTTCAGATAGTAGTAGGTCTCGGCCTCTTGCAGGCTGAAGGCCTGCCGGAGCTGGGCAGGCAACCCGGCCAGCAACTCATAGAAGATGTGGTAATTCCTCTCGTTTTTGGCCTGTAGAGTGGGTAGTGGGCACAGAGAAGGGAGCCACCTACCTAGGTGACCCCCAGGCACACATTCAGGTCCAAGCCTGCCCATGAATGCACATCACACAAGGGACTGCAGATGAGAACATGTGCCTCTGTGATGAGTGAGGCTCCCAGCCTGGCACCAGCTGGGGTGAAGGTAAAAGCAGAGGTGCCCTGGTATGATTGAAGGTTGAGAGGGTTCTGGTTTTTGGGATTTTATTTGGTTAGGAGAAAGAAGAGAAAAGGGGACTGTCTTCTCTTGTGTGTACCAGCCACACACACACCTACATACATGTGTGTCTATAGCCCACATGTGTACACACAGAGCTTCTTGATGGCTGAGCACTTCCTGTGCACCAGGCCCTGTCCAGGCCCTTGGGGGACAAAGCAGAGAGAAGCCCCTAATCTCATGGAGTCCACCTGCTAGCTAGGGAGACAGACACTCAGCAAATCACTGGTTAAAACATATTAGGTGGAGGAAAGTACACTGGAGAAAAATAAGGCAGTGGACAGGGTGGGGGTTTAGATGGGATGGAGAGGGGCTGCGTTTTTAAATGGGGAGCTTCCTGAATGAGTGAAATTGTAGGGGAGGCTTGGAGGAGGTGAGGGGTTTGGCCAAATAGGCGCCTGACGGATAAGTGCTCCTGAGAGAAGGAACAGAAGGCGCAAAGGCCCTGGCAGGAGCGTGCCTGTGTGCTGTGGGGCAGGGAGGAGCCACTGTGGCCAGAGGAGGGTTGGAGAGGGGAGGTCTCGGGCTCACATGTACACGTGTATTCAGTCATTCATTTGACATCGACCCAGCCCCATCAGGGGCCAGGCTCTGAGTATCTGTACTTCCCACCCCTACCCTGCCCAACACACAAGCCTGGGAGGGGCTGGCCCACCTGAAACACGATCCTGGATTTCTCAAGCAGGTACTGGGAGGTTATGGCACCAGAGATCACGCCCCTGGGGTGGTGAGCATAGTCAGCTCTCAGCAGGGGAAGGAGGGCTGGTGTTGGCTCTCAGGGGCTGTGGTGAGACATGGAAGACACTGCAAGGCCTTTGGGAGGCCCTCCACTGTCCCCACTCACCCTTCCAGAAAGATCTCCATGAACTTCCCGAAGCGGCTGGAGTTGTCGTTCCTGACGGTTTTGGCATTACCGAAGGACTCCAAGAGGGGTGTTGCCTCCAGGATCTGGACTCCAGAAGGAGATTTGGAGATTGAGGGGATAAGCACTGTTCTGGGGGCTTGCGTGGGGGGCATAGCTAGGGACACCCAGACATGAGCCTCCCCAAGGACTGCCCTTTATGAGGGGTGACCAGAGGTGGGCTCCCTAGAGAATCCTGAGGTCTCTCCAGTGCCCCCAAGTGGCCTCCACCCCATGCTGCCCAACTCCCACACAGCAAGCCCAGTGCTTCCCCTCTCCAAGCCTTCCAGCCTCCATGGCCCCCATGGCAGCCCCCTACCACAAGCCCCAGCCCCGCCTAGGACAGGCCTTTGGATGTCCTTTCCTGCCTGTCCCTCCACCCACACAGGAGCAGGCAAATCCGCATGCATTTTCCCGGACATGCACACACACACACTCTCTCTCTCTCTCTCTCTCTCTCCCCGAGTACCTTTATCTTCAAGAGCGCCCAGGCGGGAGAAGAAAGAGAGAGACCAGAAGAGAATGCATCACTAGCAGGACCTACCACCTCTTTCTCCAGGAGACCAGATGCCTCAGCCAGGGAGGGACTGGCAAAAACCTGTGAGGCTCAGAGATCCCAGGAGTCTGGGCTTGGGGACTGCCATGGGGTCTCCAAGGTATGAAAATACGCTGGTTCTGCCTTCCAAAAGGCTCTGGGGATGTCCTCTTCTCCCCATTCCCATGGCCACCACCAGCAGGATCCCAGAACCTCCTCCCCGACCTTCCTCACTGTTCCCTGACACCCAGACCCACTCCTGCCTCTGGGCATTTATATCTCCTGTTCCCTCTGCTTGGAAGCCTCAGCTCCCATGTACCTGCATGGCCTCCCACCTCACCTGTCACAGGAAGATCACGGAATTCTCTCCCCGGCAGCCCTCAGCCCTGTTGGCAAACTCTATTTTCTTGGGTATTGTCTGTCTCTCCACTAGAACGTCAAATCCCACAGGCACGGATCTACTGTTTGCACATCTGAGTCCCCAGCAAATACAGAGACCTGGTGCTTAGTAGGCCCTCAAAAAATATCTGCTAAAGGGATGGAAAAGGAAATAGCATCCTATGGGCAGAGCTGCCCAGAGGTGACCATGGCTGATTGCAAGCTCCCACCTGTTTAAGCACCTAACTGTGTGTGAGACACATTGTGGACTGCAAATCCCAGCTCCTGCACCACCTCACTCCTCCCTTCTTAGGCCTCAGTGCTCCATCTATAAATGGATGTACATGTACCTACCTCCCAGGGTTGCTGTAAAGCTCTGGTGTGACGATAACTGAAGGAAGCCAGCACTGTGCCTGGCCACAGGAGGTGCACAGGGCACACTCATTTCTTTCCCTGCCTGCCTAACCAGTCATTTCAAAAGTCTGACCTGAAAGGTTTTGAAAACTCTGCTTGGAGCAAGGAATGATGTGATTGGTCATCAGGAGGCCTGGGCTCGGATGGGAGAGGCTGGCAGGCCAAGGCAGGCATCAGAGGGGGCCAGGCCAGGCTGGAACCTGATTGCAAAGCCTGCGCAGCCCCCACCAATGCCCCCAGGATAACCTTGCTGGGCTCGCCACTGGCTGGGATATCGTGGCCATGGGCAAACCTTTGCGGACCCCAGGGTTGGGGAAGTCTGAGTCTGTGGTTCTGGAGTCTGAGCTGGCAGGCCAGCCCCACCTTCTCCTGAGCTCCAGGCTGGTGGTGCATCCATCACCTCCCTGCCATCTCTGTGCAGATGCCTAGCAGGCACCTCTTCTTAACAAACCTGCTCCTCCTCTCCACTGCCCAGCCTGCCTCTGTGCTGTCTGTGGCTCAGGCTGAATGTCTGGGGTCGCCTCTGGCAGTTCTCTCCTCTCACACCCCAGTCTGTCTTCTGTAGGTTGCTGGCTGGCTTTGACCTGCTTGCACCTGCACCTGCATCTGGACCTAACCTGCTTGTACCTCAGGGCCTTTGCAGGTGCTCCTCCCTCTGCCTCTTCACTGTTCCCCTAGACATTCCCAGAGCCCACTCCCTTGCCTTCTCAGTACAGCCTACCCTGACCACCACACTTACGACCATGACCCCCAACACTCCCCACCCTTCTCTCCACTTTTTTCCTTCACAGCTTACCACCTACCCTTTCATGTACACATAATTTACTTATATAAGTGTATATGTATTTGTCGTCCTACTTCCATCACTAGAATGAAGTTCCCACTAGGGTATAAACATTTGCCTGAATTGCTGCTGCCCCTCCCAGATGCCTAGCCTGGGCTTGGCACACAGTATGTCCTCAGTAAATCTTTACTGAGGGAATGGATGGGGTTCTACCATTCTCAGGCTCAGAGGGCTTAGCACCATCCTTTTCAGCAAAGCTCCAATCCTGCAGACTCTGGCCTGGCATCTACTGCCTCCCCCACCCCACCCCTAACCCACCTGCCTTTTCACTCCTGGGGGCTGCATAGCTTCTGAGTGTGAGGATATGGCAGCCCGAGAGCCATGACCATGAAGGTGAAGCCAGGTGGGAGAGATGGGATGACTCCCCTTCCCTATGTGATCTCCCCTCTGAAGTGGCCCCAGAGGGCTGCAACCAGGAGCTGCCACGGAAACACAGGCAGGCAGAAACTCTCACCCCTCAGGCACACCACTGGGATGGGTGGCAGAAAGAGCAGTCCTGGGCAAGGCTCACTTCTGGAACTCAGCCTGCCCATCTTCCTAGTGGTCCAAGGAGCCTTGCCTCTTGGGGAGCACATGAGGTGTGCTTATCAAAGAGTGCTCAGTCTAGGGTTCTGGGGAGACAGGTGGACTCACCTGCTGCATGACATCCCGTTTCTGGTTCATGGCGGCCAGGTAGCGCAGAATCAGCTTGGTGGCCTCAGTTTTGCCAGAGCCGCTCTCTCCACTGACCAAACAAAGGGGCGGAGTGAGGTCTAACCTTTCACTGCTTCTTCTGGGGCACTCCAACCCCCACCATGAAGCAAGAGGATGTGTGTGGTGGGCCAACCAGAGGTGCCAGGCAATCTTCCAAGGTCCCACATCAGTTC
>PVKV010035958.1:0-16116 GCA_004027835.1 Alouatta palliata
AAAAAAAAAAAAGAAGAATCTTGATCTAAGCCTCACACCTTATACACAAACTAACTCAAAATGGACCATGATTTAAATATAATAGGTGAAATTACAAAAATTTCAGATAAAACATAGGAGAAAATCTTTAGGACTTAGGGCTAGGCAAAGAGTTTGAAAACTTGACACTGAAAGCACAATCCATAAAAGGAAAAATTGATAAACTGGACTTCATTAAAATTAAAAATTTTACTCTGTTACAGTTCCTTTTATGAGGATGAAAGACAAACTACAGACTAGGAGAAAATACTTGCACATAGCATATTCAAAAAAGGACTAGTTTTAGAAGAATATATATATATGCATATATATATATATATAAAACTCAAGAGTACAAAAAGTCTTACAAGAAGTCTTCTATACCAAATATATATAATATATAAATAATATAAATATATATAAAACTCAGGAGTACAAAAAGTCTAATTATAAAATAAGCAAAAGACAAACAAGCACATGCAAAGAGATTCAGCATCATTATCCATTAGGGAAATGCAAATTAAAACCACCCTGAAGTATCGCCACACACCTACCAGAGTGGCTAACATAAAATAGTGCATAGCGACAACACTAAATTCCGGAGAGGATGAGGAGAAACTGGATCCCTCATATGTGATGGTGGGAATGTAAAATGGTACAGCCAGTTTGGAAAATAGTTTAACAGTTTCTTTAAAAACTAACATGTAACTACCACACTACTCAGCAATTGAACTCCTGGGCATTTATTCCAAAGAAATGAAGACTTTTGTTCATACAAATACCTGTCCGTGAATGTTTATATTAGCTTTATGTAAAATGTATAATAACTGGAAACAACCTAGATGTCCTCCAGGTGAATGGTTAAACAAACTGTGGTGCATCCAGTACGCTACTATCCAGTAATACAAAAACACTAACTGATAACACACACAATAGCCTGGATGTACCTCCAGAGAATTATGCTGAATTTTAAAAAGCCAAGTCCCAAAGGGTTATTTATTGTATGATTTCATTTGTGTAACATCCCTGAAGTAACATAATAATGGAGAACAGATTAATGGTTGCCAGGGTCTAATGAGGGGGCAGAACTGGGAGGAGAGTGAGTGGCTATAAAGGGTCACATGAAGGATACTTGTGATGATGGAAATATTCTATATCTTGACTTTCCATGTAATCTTGTCGATATCCTAGTTGTGATATTGTATTGTGATTTTGTAATACGTTATGAGAAGCTAGGCAATAGGTACACAGGACCTCTCTATCATTTCTTAAAATTAGTGTTAATCTATACTTATTTCAAAATAGAATTTAACTAAAAAATGAAGGCCAATGAATATTGACAACTGAAAAATAAATAATTTACTCCTCCTTAACCAATTCTCAGATAGTCTATTTTATGGAATGAAATAGATTTATGTTTTGTTTGCTTATAAATAAATTGAATTATTTTAGTTTGGCATGTCATTTTAAAATGAAATATTTATGGAAACTTAAATAATAGTAATGGAAATATCACTTGCCAAACTATTGCAACACTAATACTTTTTCTAAATATGGACTTTTCCACTTATTTTTGTAGAAGTAGAAAATTCCTTTATCAAGTATGTTTTGAATCTTAAGATATCTAATTTTACTTATCTTAGTTAATTTTAGTAAGGCAACAATGGCCTCTAAATTCAATCCCAGCTCAAAAATATTTACCATGATATACAGGCAAAAAGTTCCAAAGATAGTGATAATTTTAAAACCACTACATACAAGTTACAAAGAAATGTATATAATATACAAAGAAATTTTCCTTTTCTTTCCACATTTGGCACAATACTTCTCAAGGTAAATCCAATTCCCTAGATTAAATATTTAACACAATGACTATTCTTTTCAAGCATATGATAGTTTTCATTTACAAAATTTAAAAAATTTTGTTGAATTTTTACCTTTTCAGAGACAGGGTCTCAGTCTGTTGCCCAAGCTGGAGTGCAGTGGCATGGTCATAGCTCACTGTAACCTCAAACTCCTGGGCTCAAGTGTCCTCCTGCCTCAGCCTCCTGAGTAGGTGGGACTACAGGTGCACAGCACTGCACCTGGCTACCTTTTACAATTTTCTGTAGAGATGGGCTCTCACTATGTTGCCCAGGCTGGTCTCAAAACTCCTGGCCTCAAGCAATTCTCCTGCCTTGACATCCCAGAGTGTTGGGATTACAGGCATGAGCCACTGTGCCTGGCCTGCATAAATATCATTAAATACTATTTGACATTACATATAATGTAATATTATCTATATTAAACTTATCAAACCCCATATGAATTTTGAGTGGAAGGAGAATGTGTCTGGTAGCATTTTACAGAATTCAATATATCTCAAAAATTATTTTGAGTAATGTAAAAAACAAAATTTAGTTAGATATACCACTAATGTGCTAAAAATATGTTTATCCTACAAAGTGAGGTAAATCCTTACTACTTCAGGTAAGAATAATTATCACATTATAAAAATGGAAAAAGGACATTTAATAAATAAGCTATAAGGAAGATTCATTTTGTTTTCTTTCATCTCATATTTACCCTTTTACTTTTTAAGACTCATAAGAATAAGAAAAGATGCTGGGCATAGTGGCTCATGCCTGTAATCCCAACATTTTGGCAATCTGAGGCGAATAGATCACTTGAAGTCAAGAGTTTGAGATCAGCCTGGCCAACATGGTGAAACCCCATCTCTACAGAAAGTACAAGGATTAGTTGGGCATGGTGGTATGTGCCTGTAATCCCAGCTCTTTGGGTGGCTGAGGCACAAGAATCACTTGAAGCCGGGAGGTGGAGATTGTAGTGAGCAGAGATTGTGCCACTGCACTCCAGCCTGGGTGACACAGCAAGACTCTGTCTCAAACAAACAAACAAACAAAAAAAAAAACAAGAAAAGAAGTTGCCAAAATAGTGCAGAGAATCCCAATCTACTAGTCACCTTACTTTCCCCAATGATAACTATAGTACATTATCAAATCCAAGAAATTGACATTGGTATGTTATTAACTAAACTAGAGACTATTCATTTTTGTTTGTACATACACTCGTTTTTTTTCAGTGTACAATATTACAAAATTTTATCACATATAGATATGAAAATTATTAACAAATGGATGGTTATTCGAAGCCATAGTGTTAAGGGAGATGACCCCAAAAAGGATTTAGAGAGAGAGAAAAGGGTTGAGATCAGAACCCTGGTAAATGTGATAATTAAGGGATGGGTCTAGGCAAAGAGCAGTGAATCAAAAATGAGAAGAAATGGTCAGAGAGGTAGGAGAAAAGTTTAGCGTGAGGTCCTGGAACCCAAAGGAGAAAAGTGTTTTAAGATAAAGGGAATGGCTGCTGTAGAGATGAGAGATAAAGTAAGGACTAAAAAGAGTCTAATGGACCTGGAAAATTGGTCATTAATAACTTTTGCTAGAGCAGTTGTGGTGGAATAGTAGTTATGAGAGAATGAATGGAGGGTAACTAAGTAGACATAGTGAACTGTGGAACATCTAGTGAGGTAGGTAGAGCAGTGAATGCAAACCGAGAGAAAGAAAGATAATAAATGAGGTGATAATCCAAACAGAACTAAATATACATAGGAAGAGATGTTGTGTGGGAAAGAAGAGGGGCATTCCTGATTTTGGAATAACTGAAGAGAAAACAATGTATCTTTCTAATGAGTCATGTTAAATATCTGTGACCACAAAACATTTTTCCTTCCACTAGTGTTAGCATGAATCAAGTCAACAAATATTTATTGAACACTACTGAAGCTGGATTCTTCCAGAGAAACAAAGATATGTAAGACTGGATTGCTGCTGCCTAAAAAGCTTGCAGTTTAATATTGGAGATATAATTGTACACAATATTCCAGCTTAGGTTAGGGGAGTGAAAAGGAGCTAGCCAAGAAAAAAGCATTCTAGGAAGAGGAAACAGCATGAGTAAAAGCATAAAGAAATACATTGGTTTTTCAAGATTTCAAAGAAGAGGTGACAAGGAAAAGGTAGAGCAGAGAGGCAGGAGACAGACAAATGCCTAGGCAGAAAAGGGCAGGACCTCAGTGAAATCCAATCTTCAAGTTGGAAACAGTCCTGCGAATACCCTCCAACCAGACTGAGAACCTGCCTTCCTGTTTGGTGAAGGATGGTCCCCATCCTTCACCTATTTTACATATACCTACCCGTTTCTAATTGATTTTCTACACTATTGTGCCCACCTTAACCTTTTTTATATTCCCAAAAACCAGTCAGCACACACTCCCTATTCTGAACCCATAAAAAGCCCTGGGCTCAGCCATATTGGGAACTCTACTGCCTTTGGGTAAGGAGACCATCCCTGCTTCCCCTCCCTGCTAAAAACTGTTTCATCACTCAGTAAAACTTCCTGCCTTGCTCACTCTTTGCATGTCTGTGTGCTTACTTCTTTCTGGTCCTGAGACAAGAACCCAGACCTAGCTGAGCTAAGGAACAAAAAATCCTCTATTGGCAGCTGGAGACAAGGTTTGAGAGGTGAACAGGTGTCAGATTTTGAAGGGCCCCGAAGACTTTAGGGAGGACGATAGGTTTTATTTTCTGTGCAATAGGAAGCCACTGAAGGATGTTAATCTCTGAAAGGTTTACAGTATTCAAAACTTAATTCTGGTTGCACTGTGGAAAATGTGCTTTGGGGGAAGGATGGGTAAGAGATGGTGGTGGTTTAAATTACAGCAGTAGCAACATAAAAGGAAAGAAATGGATGATGTTCAGATACAGAGTTGAAGCTAGAATTTGCCTCTCCATGCTCCTCGCTTCCGAGTCACTAATGTGATTCTTGAGCCAATCCTCATGGAAACAAGAACTTTAACTGTTTCTGGCTCCAAATGATGGACTAAGGGGAAAATGATTACTCAGTCCTGATTGTTGTACTTGCCACAACCAAGTCCTGATCTACAAGTCCCAGTGCTGACCACTGGAGGATGTGCATGGGTGCCTTGATGGTACTCACTTCTCTTTAGTGCTCTGGATCTCATGTAGAGCCTGTATTCAGGCAACCCGTCAAACTGAGCTTCTGTTTTAGTCCCTATTACAAGTGAATGAACCTTGAGAATCATGACAGTGTCAGGTCACAGTTATGTCACCAGCTTGTCTTATCCACTAAATATTTACTGAATGAACAAACAAATTAGCCCTATGGGGAAGACAGGAATCCCCATTTTACAAAAGGGAAATTTAGGCTCATACTAAATCTGGCAAAAATGACATCAGCAATAAGCTGTACAGTCAGAATGCAAACTCAGATCTCTGATTCCAGACTCTCTTAAAATTTGTAGATATATATATATTTTTAGACCGAAGCCAAAATAAAACAGTTAACTGGAAGTTTCAGGGCCCATATAAAATGTGTTAAAAGGAGGCACCCGCAGTATTTATTTCTTCATGAGATACCTTGAGGGATAAATTATGTTAATTATCATTGACTGCTTCCAAACTTTATTTCTGTTGACCTTTAGTCCTGATAGTCATATATAGCACCCTTTTGATATTCATTTTAATATGATTGAATAAAAACAGTGTATCATCTTAAATATGTGATCAATAATTTTAACACTGAGAATGTGCTTTTCAAATGGTATTTACATATGCATACTCTCTGAAAATCTAAAAGAAAAAAATAAAGAAATGAAAAATAGAGAACCAGTGTTTTATAGTTTGGTTAAATAAAAAGTCAAAAGATAAACGTGGTTTCAAAGCTTTAAAATTTTGAATGTAAAATTCAGTGCCTTCAGGATCTAAATTACATAATTCAACCCATCTTCCATTGACGTTATAACTAATATAATGGGAACAGCAGTACCCTCTTGCCACACATGTACAAAGAAACTTAAATAGATTGTAAATCAATCACTTCCAAACTTTCAAGAAGATAATTTCCTAGAGTATAGGTTCTAAATTTTATACTCACTCTTTCATGATATTTTTGATTCTTTTCCCTAAGTGTCTTTATTTGAAACATGAATCGCTCGACTGCATTTTCCTTTATTTGGCATCTGGGAATCAACAAAGATAAAATGTGTTAGAATCATTTGTTTTAGGAAAAATTCATAAGAAAAATTTAAAAAGCATTTGAAGTGAATTATTAAATACATTATGAAAACACATTTAGGGATAAAAACCCTTCCCAAATGGTGTTGTGTTTCTGAATCTATTTAACTCACTAAAATATATATTAGAGAGATAACTTCAAGGTTGTTTTTTTCTTTTCAAAAAAAAATCCCTGTTCATATTTTATAGTTGTAATTTCATACTTTCAAATTGTTTATAAATAATTCGGCCTAAAGGAAAACGAGGAGAGGGCATAGAGAAAACATGCTTTCTAGAATTCTAAAAATATTCAGACAAAAATGATAAACAAAACTAAGACTTTATAAGGGCAAACACACTTTCTTGAAATATTAAGGTAAACTAGGCATGCCTATTGGTTCAAGTTCATTAGCATGCCCTCTCTTCTACAAATAGTAAAAACTTCTTTTCCTGCACAAATACATTTCTTTAATACTCAACAAGTATTTGTTGAGTGTTTGTTAGGTATAAGAGATAGAAAAGTGTAGAAAGACTTTTGTATAGGCTATTTAATAACTATTTGAGTTATTAAGTATAGTATATCTCTTTCAAAATTTGCTGGGTACAGTGAGTCACACCTGTAATCCCAGCACTCTGGGAGGATGAGGCAGGTGGATCTTTTTTTTGAAATGGAGTCTTGCTCTGTTGCCTAGGCTGGAGTGCAGTAGCGTGATCTTGGCTCACTGCAACCTCTGTCTCCTGGGTTCAAGTGATTCTTCTGCCTCAGCCTCCTGAGTAACTGGGATTATAGGCACCTGCCACCACACCTCGCTAATTTTTCTATTTTTAGTAGGGACGGGGTTTCTCCTTGTTGACCAGGCTGGTCTTGAACTCCTGACATCAAGTGATCCACCCACTTCAGCCTCCCAGAGTGCTGGGATTACAGGCATGAGCCACTGCATCCAGCTAGCAGGTGGATCTCTTGAGGACAGGAGTTCCAGACCAGGCTGGCCAACATGGCGAAACCCTGTCCTTCTAAAAATACAAAAATTAGCCAGGTATGGTGGTGAAGATCTGTAGTCCCAGCTACTCTGGAGGCTGAGGCAGGAGAATCGCTTGAACCCAGGAGGTGGAGGTTGCAGTGAGCCAAGATCATGCCACTGCACTCCAGCCTGGGCAACAGAGTGAGATCTTGTCTCAAAGTAAATAAATAATTAAATAATTTTTATAGTATATCTTGTATCACTATGACTTAGTAAATCTTATAACTTTAAGTCTGAGACCAAAATAATGCAAAGGAAATGTGTTATCTAAACCCTTTGGCTCAATTAAAAACAAAATAAAACAAAACCAGAAATACAGCACCTCGGTAGTATAGTGAACAGAAGAGTAGTTTAAGAATGAGAAACTCTGGTTTTAACTCTTGCCCTTACCACTTCTTGTCTGCATTATCTCAGGCAAGTCAATTCCCTTTGCCTAAATGTCCATGCTGTCAAATAGGATAAGAATTAGTTCTGCATATTATCATAAGGATTAAAATAAGAAATCATATGTGAATGCTTCTAGCATAAAGTAAGTGCTTAGTAAATTTCAGTTGAATTGAGCCTTATATCCTTAGCCCTTCCCCCTAGATGTCAGTTATATTTGTCACATTGTATACTCAGTAGAGAGAAAAAGTAGGCTCTTTCTTTCCCAATAATGAGAAAATGCAACATTAAAAAAAATCCTTTACTGGTCATAAAAAGCTCTGTTTGGATGTTATGAAACTTGAATTTTAGAGCTGGTTTTCCAGCTCTCTAGGGATATTTAACCTTTAGGCTTTGGCTTACTATTCCAGAAATAAGAGGATTGATAGAGATGAACTCTGTGCTTTCTTTTCAGTTCCAAAATTCTGCAATTTAAATGGACCAGTATTCCCTTTCAAACAGTCATATATACAATGTAGATTTAAAGAGCTGCCACTAGGTGCCCAGCATTGTTTTAGGTATTATAGAGATAGTTTTGTTTTTTTTTTTTCTCTTTTGGAAACAGAGTCTTTCTCTGTCACCCAGGCTGGAATGCAGTGGCACGATCTTGGCTCACTGCAACCTCCCCTTCCCAGGTTCAAGCTATTCTCCCACCTCAGCCCCCTACCCCACCAGTAGCTGGGATTACAGGCATGCGCCACCATGCCCAGCTAATTTTTGAATTTTTTGCAGAGATGAGGTTTCACCATGTTGGCCAGTCTGGTCTTGAACTCCTGGCTTCAAGTGATCCACTCGCCTTGGCCTCCCAAAGTAGAAAGAATACAGGTGTGAGCCACTGTGCTCAGCCTATAGAGATAATTTTTAACAACACCTTCATGATCCTTGCCTTCAAGGAGTACCTTTTACTGGATAATAAGTAAACTCATACATATATTGAAACACATTGTTTACACATTATGATAAATACCATGGGGAAAATAAGAATATAAGAAGGACTGAAAATGGAGGGGACTACTATAGATAGGCGGACTACACAAAATAGTAAGAAAATAAGGCTCTATGCTCTTCAGGCTGGGCTTGAACTCCTGGGCTCAAGGAATCCTCCAACCTCAGCCTCCCAAGTAGCTGGGGTTACAGATGTGCACCACCACACCTGGCTTATCTTTTGACTTCTTACTTAAACCTTACGTTTGTGCAAAAATTTTGAAGGAGTGCCTTCTCTACCTCCTGTTTTTCAGGAGATTTAAAAAAGTATTATGAATGAAAATTATCTGAAAAGAACCAATGCAAATGTGCAAATTACTCACATAATTTCTGCAATTATAAATATAGTAATACTACTTCTTTAATGGGTAGAGCAAGCAAATGAATCTCAAGATGTGGTCTTCATTGGTTAAACTGAGTCTACAGATGGGCTTATGAATAGACAAATTTTTTTTTAACAACTGGTATCAATTTCTTAAAATAGCTGACTTTAAGCATCTGCAATGGTGACTTCCATCTCAACTCCTGGCTCAATACTGATGGAAGTAATCTACTTAATAATCTCAGAAGGACTGTGCAAGTCAATGAGTCGCTTGTAGATTCTCATCTGGAAATGATCCCATGTCTTAGAACCTTCACCACAACGTGTTTTTCTTGTGATTCTCAAAGTCTTGGTAGGCATTCGAACTGGTCCTTTCACTTTGAGATTCTTTTCCTTTGCTCCTCTGATCAAGTCAGCACACACCTTCTCCGGGGATTTTACTTTGCAGCTTGTTAGAGTGATTCGAATTTGGTAAATTGCCACCTCTGACTCCACGGGTGTTTTTCTGGTATCCTTAAAAGCCATGGCTGCTGCGCGGCTTCCTGACTGACTTGTTCCTCGGCAAGAGTGAACAGTGGTGAGTCGGGAGCAAGAGCATGCGAACCAACAATTCGCAACAGCTACGACCGCGTCTTCCTCAAAGAGAAAGGGCAATAGACAAATTTTCTGGCTGCAGCCGAGAGCTTTCCTTGGTGATGACTGAGCATGCAATTATTGGGCTGGAGACCACGTGCTGCCCCAACCCAACTTCATGGGTCATATTTATACTAAAAAAAATTATTTGCTGTTTCTCTGAAACTCTAATTGGGCAGCCTTTATTTCTGTTTGATACATCTGGCAACCCCACACTTAAGACCACCACCCCTCCCTCAGAGCATTTAGGAGCAAATGGCCTCGGGCTTTGTCTCTTGTCCATTTCTGCAGTGAGTAGTTTCGGATGATGTGAGTGGCAGCAGGAGGCCTCAGGGGGGAATTCTGAGATGTCCTAAATGTTTTGGCAGCTTCCCTGGCCCCCTTGTGGAGCTCATGGTAGCTGTGGGTCTAATTTAGTTGAGCCTCTCTTTGCCTTCTCTGGCTTCCTGAAGAGGTGTGTTTTACCAGGAAGCAGATGAAGCTTTGCTTCAGGACTCTACACTATTATGGGGACTTCAAGCATCATTGTTCTCTATATACTTCTTCCTTTTTAATATCTCCCCATCTACTCAGTGCCCTAGGATCTGAAATGTCACACTAGGTGCTGAAGCAAGTGGGGCGATAAAAAAACCAATATACATTAAAGGAGTTTGAAAAGGATATGGTACTATTCTAAAGCACAGTGACACTAAATTGTTAGTAATACAATGTCACCTTTCGCCCCACTCTCTATGTTGTTAAAATGTTAGTAATGTGTCAGTGTTCCCCCCACTCATGCAATTTCATTGAAAATTCTGGGAAGGAAAACAAATTAATTTGAATTCCAAAAAGCCTATATTTTTGTGTTTTTTCTTTAAACCCGTAAACATACCCACATCTGTTTTTTAATATCTCTATCCACATTTAATGTAGAAACCTGGGAGACAACAAGTAAAAAGGAGAAAATAAAAACTACCATTACTTAGAGATGATGACGTTATAGATTTAGTATTGGCAGTATCAGTTCTTCACAAACAACCATACAAGTTCATGACCTTGTATTCTGGGACAGAATTCCTATATCCTTGAAATTATTTGATAAAAGGGCAGGATTGCTTTGTTACAAATGTTTTCAGAATATTAACATTCTATACTCACTAGTGGGTAAGAAAGAGCTCGTTTATTGGTAGGCATTTCATCACTGAGTGTTAATACGTTAAAAATTTTATTTCCTGTATCAACAGGCAACAATAATGTTGTATTGGTTTTCATGGGTGTGATTTTGCTTTCAGACAACCTCCAACAATATTTACTCAACAAAGAAACTCTGAGCGCGTACTGTGTATCAGGCTGTGATAGATACTAGAGGTATAGACAGGAGTAAACAACAGTCTTCAAGGAGCTCACAGTTTGTTAAGGGAGAGCCAAGCACAAATGACTCACCATATTTTTCTTTCACCTAAAATATTCTAACTGCCTTATCCTTATAAAAACGCAAATTTTGGCTAGATCCAGTGGCTCACGCCTGTAATCCTGGCACTTTGGGAGGTCGAGATGGGCTGATCACTTGAGCCCAGGAGTTCGAGACAAGCCTGGTCAACGTAGCGAGACCTTGTCTCTATAAAAACAAACAAACATGGCTCACGCTTGTAATCCTAGCACTTTGGGAGGCCAAGGTGGGCAGATCACCTGAGATCAGGGGTTGAAGACCAGCCTGGCCAACATGGCGAAAACCCATTTGTACTAAAAATACAAATAATTAGTGGGCATGTTGGCGTGTGCCTGTAATCCCAGCTACTTGGGAGGCTGAGGTGGGAGAATCAGTTGAACCTGGGAGGTGGGGGTTGTAGTGAGCTGAGATCATGCCACTGCACTCCAGCCTGGGGGTGACAGAGCAAGACTCTTGTCTCAAAAACAAACAAACCAACAAATGATTGATCCAAATAAACTTGACTTATAAAAAATCTGTATCATCTTCATTTTTTTACTCATAACCATATTCTCGCCTATTTCTATATCTGTATCCATACTTATTGCAGAAAACTGAAGGGAAAACAAGTATAAAGGAGAAAAGAAAAACAATCATTATTCAGAGATGATAATTTTATAGACTGAACATAGGTAGTATCAGCTCTTCTCAAACAACCATAGAAGTTCAAGACTTTCTTGGGATAAATTTGAAAAAAGGTCAATTGCTCAAAAACCATGAATTAACTACCTACTGTGTGCTCACTGCTTTATTAGGAGCTGAAAGAGGTATAAGAGGCTGCCAGGGGACTCCTGGACAATCCTTCCTCAGATGATGAGAGAGAGTGTCTTGGCTATTTGTCATGTGACAACAGTTCTGTCACTGAGGAACACATGGAATGCATAAATATATAACACATGTTCCTTTTCCAGAAATCAGCTCGAAGCTTTCTCAAACAAGCTTTTCCTAACCCCTTTGTCTAGGTCAAGTCCTTTAGTTATGCTGTTAAACAGCACCCCACATTTTTCTTTTATAGTACCTTTATTATAGTGATGTAACTTTTTTTTTTTTTTTTTGAGACAGGATCCCTCTCTGTCACCAAGGGTGGAGTGCAGTGACACAATCATGGCTCACTGTAACCGTGACCTCCTTGGGTTCAGGCAATCCTCCCACCTCTCCACCTCCTAAATAGCAGGGACTAATTTTTATTTTGTAGAGATGGGGTTTCATCATGTTGCTTATGCTGATCTCAAACTCCTGGGCTCATCCACTCACCTGGGCCTCTCAAAGTGCTGGGATTACAGGCGTGAGCCACCACATGGTCCTGTCATTTTTTTTAAAGCTCAAATTAGTGGTTTATTGTCTGTCTCCCATGCTTCATCAAGGCAGGAACCATGTGATCCTGTTTGCTGCTATACTTCAGTACCCAGTGCTTGATTTGCACTTGGTAGACACTCAAGTACTTATTGAATGAATGCATGAATGAAGCACATTTCAGCTTTATGTGAGAAAAGACTAACACTTATCTATTAATTCTCTAAGAATTACACATTAAACACCTATCTCGTGCCAAAAGCTAAAGTTCACAACCCTCAAGGAGCTGTTTGTTGGAATAAAACATAAACATAGAATAAATGTGACCTGTAGTTTTGTCTCTAGCTCCTAGGAGTGAGACATTATGAAATTTTATTCTTATTAAAAGAATGTTCTGTAAATCATTTGGATGTTATATGTAGCCATTTAGGAAAATGTAAGTTGGAATGTCTAAGAAATAAAAGGTCACATAAAAGGAAATTGTCTCTTCCATTCTCTCTGTCTCTTTTTTTTTTTTTTTTTTAAAGAGTCTTGCTCTGTTGCCCAGGCTGGAATGCAATGGTGTGATCTTGGCTTACTGCAACCTCCACCTCCCAGGTTTGAGCAATTCTTCTGCCTCAGTCTTCCAAGTAGATTAGATTACAGGCATGCAACACCATGTCTGGCTAATTTTTAAATTTTAGTTGACCTGTTTTCACCATGTTGGCCAGGCTGGTTCTCAAACTGCCAACCTCAGGCGATCCTCCCGCTTTGGCCTCCTAAAGTGCTGGGATTACAGGCATGAAACATGACGTCCGGCCTCTTCCACTCTCTATAAATGTAAACTAACCATTCTGTGTTGTATTTTAAGAGGTAAGCTAGCAAGCTGTTGTATACATCGGTAAGAGTAACCAATAACACAATTGAGGGAGCCAATACCACATTAATGAAAGCTGTTTCATAGCAGCTTTCGTTTCATTTCCTAACATAGTCTCAGTAGTCGTAGCTACTACTTGGACTATGTTATACTAAAAGTGTCAAAAACCTTTAAAAATATGTGCATAGCACAAGAGTGCAATTATGCTTCTAAATCCACATCTATTCTGGCAGCTGCTGCATGCATCATTTCCATTTGGAGTTATATGAGTCTTAACAATGACTGCCCTTTATATATGGCAACTTTCAGATTTCAGAATAAAAACTTACTGATAGTCTAGAAGTGCTTCACTGGTAGACAGTTTAACTTCTTTTGGTGGCCCATCATGTGTATCCTTTTTATTTGCTTTCCCTGAGTTTTCCATTGTGCTGGTTAGCTATTAAGAAATATACCTGTTGAGAAAAGAGACATAGGAAAAGTGAAAAAGTCAATCTTTGCCTCCCTATTTTTGTTTACTCTAGATAAGGTACCTCTGGGACTTACTACTGGCTTTCTATCCTGATTGTTTCCATGTCCCCAGATCTAACATTCATCACAATGGTGGAACATCATGAAATGACTGGATTCTTAATTCTGGTGAATTCCATGTTTAGCCCAGGTATAGCATTTCCTCCATCCAAAACTTTCTGAGAGACTCCCTCTCTCATGTATTCATCTATATCTGTTGCCCCTGTCTAGCTCTTTTAAGAGCAAAGAACTGAGCTTTTTCAGTCATTTTATTTCTCCACAGTATTTGGCAGAGAGACATTAATTAAATGTCTATTAATTTTTCAAAGAAAATAAAAACAAAACCACAATTTTCTATGAGCATGAAGAAGCTAGGATCCAAAAGACTTAAGAATTAGAATCAGGATCCAAAAAATTAGGTTTGGACAGGATTATTATAAAGAGCAAATAAAAGCACACATTGAAGTACTTTTAAAATGAGTGAGATTTACAAATGCAAATAATAATAATGTATTAATAATAACTGTTCTTCAGCTATTAATTGATTTTATACCTCATAATAAAAAATCAAAAATACTTTTTAAAAGGGAAAATCAAGACCCACTGTTAAAGATGTTTATAGTAAGCAGGAGAACTTTCATGCATTGGTTTGGGTACTAAAATAGACTTTTCAGATTATAGTCTTCTTTAACACATTTTTATCTTTTAATTTCCACTATTCTTAAAAGAATAAGTACCTAGCCTTAAATAAATGTATCAGTAGTTAGTTGTGGTAGAAAGCATATAATATAACCTTTGCAATTATTTGTTTAAATGGCTGGAAACTCATGAGAGTGGGGATGATGGAATTCTTGTGCACTACTATATTTCCTTACCAAGCACAACAGACACACAATAAATGCTTGTCAAATGAATACAGGAGTGGATGCATGAATGAATCAGGCAGACGTGGGCTTTAATCCTAGATCCAGCTGTGTGACCTTGAATAGGTTACTTAATCTTTTTGAAGAACTTCAATTTCATCATCTGTCAAGGGAGAAGGATAACAATTCTACTCTAAGAACTATTGTAAGGATTAAGTAAGCTAATATTTAAAGCACCTAGCATAGTGTCTGACATATAGAAAAAGGGCATATATCTGTAGCTCTATCTCTGTATAGTGCCCCTTCCTCTTTCCCTTTAGTTGTTGCTCCAGGTCAAGCTTCTTCAAATTCTGCGTAACTAAAGCATAGAATGTCTGCCTGCTGCCAAGTACGATGATGTGTGGAAAGACTAATTCATGAGGTTTGCTATTGGCACTTTCATTGATTTGGATCACTGAATTGGCAGTCCACACAAATCTTTGTAGACGATTCAACCCCAAAGTGGAAAAACTTGTTAAAATGAAAACATGCTTTTTCTCTGTAGACAAGCTGCTTGCAGACGCAGACCTCCAGTGAGGCTGTCTTCATGTCTGTGATTTTTCTAACCAAGTATGCACTACTCTATACACTAACAAATTTGAGCTTATACATGAATGCAAACATACCACAATACTTTCCATCTGAAAAGCATGCAGATGACACAGCAAAAAGATTTAGTATATTAAGTAGTATCTTCTCAAATATGGAAGTATTGAGAGTAATAGGCTCCACACCAAAAAGTGTCAGTTCATTCCACCTCAGTTCACAGAAAATTATCAGCTAAGAAAAGATTACTCTTTTGTTTCAGATGTAGAGTTAAGTTTTATATTATTTTCCATTTTAGAATTAGAATTTTAAACTTGACTGTTGCACAAAAAGCATACCGACAAATGTTTCATTTTAAAACAATAACTTACTATTTAGTAATAATTTTTACTATAAAATATTTTATTTAAAAGTTGGCCGGGCGCGGTGGCTCACGCCTGTAATCCCAGCACTTTGGGAGGCCAAGGCGGGTGGATCACGAGGTCAAGAGATCGAGACCATCCTGGTCAACATGGTGAAACCCCGTCTCTAAAAATTAGCTGAGCATGGTGGCACGTGCCTGTAGTCCCAGCTACTCGGGAGGCTGAGGCAGGAGAATTGCTTGAACCCAGGAGGCGGAGGTTGCGGTGAGCCGAGATCGCGCCATTGCACTCCAGCCTGGGTAACAAAAGCAAAACTCTGTCTCAAAAAAAAAAAAAAAAAAAAGTTAACAAATGTCAACATTAATCTCTTTCTAAGTCATATGGAAGAGATAAAGTGTTACAGTTTTTACCTGCGGTACCCATCTGGTGTTGGAGGAAAAATGACCTCATCTTGCTCAATTACCTTACTTGGCTTTTATGTTTTTAACTCTTTGACTAATGTATAATTACTTACCTAACTGCAGCTCATGGCAACATATTTTAATAAAATATGAGTAAAAATGTGGACCCATTAAAGCACAAATGCTTTATGCATAAACTCTACTAAGATTCATTGTTTCACACACTTTAAGAAAATTAGTGAGCCAATTGGACTTCCTGCTTAACAGCTGCATTTTTGTGATGAGCTAATGACAGTATCTCAATATCT
>PVKV010035959.1:0-16113 GCA_004027835.1 Alouatta palliata
TCAACATGGTGAAACCCCGTCTCTACTAAAAATACAAAAATTAGCTGGGCATGGTGGCACGTGCCTGTAGTCCCAGCTACTCGGGAGGCTGAGGCAGGAGAATTGCTTGAACCCAGGAGGCGGAGGTTGCGGTGAGCCGAGATCGCGCCACTGCACTCCAGCCTGGGTAACAAGAGCGAAACTCTGTCTCAAAAAAAAACAAACAAACAAAAAAAAAAAACTTACACCTTCACGGACAAAAAAGTGTACTGCAGGATACTGAAATCTCAGAGAGTCTCCATGTCTAGCAATAACTCTGCTTTTGTTAGGCATGGGAAAATGCACCAGCATTTCACGTGCCTGCATTACTGAAACCAAAAAGAAGCAAAGACGCCATGCCTGTGTAGTTTGGGGGACCATAACAACAATAAAAACCACAGGGTTCTGAAACCAGGAAGGCAAGTCAAATGCCATGATCATTTTTCTGTTTACCATCATAAGTCTTCTTATTCTGTTTTTGTTTTCATTCTCAAGGAAGGGAAATTTTATACACTCAAGACCTTCCCTAAAATCTCTTTGATAACAAACAAAATGAACTAAAATAAGAGCTCTAAATATATATGACTGATTTTGGATGGGCTCAGAGAAATCACATCAAGCATTTTCAGATACATGTGAATATCTATACCATATATTCCTCAACATCATCATTATTTCTTTAATCTGTATAAAGCTATCTTCTTTTTCTTCCCCCTCTCTATCTCCTCTTTTATTCGTCATACTCAGATATTCATTCAATAAATTCTTATTCAGTGATGACTGAGTGTCAGAACAACTTCCAGGCCCTGGGGCTAGACAGTAAACAGAATGGCCAAATACCATTGCTTAACAAAAAAGGAGTTTACATTTTAGTCGGTATCTTGACTAAATATAAGGAAAAAATATGCAAAATATATAGTAAGTTAGACTGTGTTAGAGGTGTAAGAAGCAAGTTAAGGAGAATAGGGAGTGTTGAGGGGGGGACAGAAAAGTTTCAGTTTTACCCATGGTAATCAGCGAAGGCCTCAGTCAGAAAGTGCAATTTGAATATCACCACAAAACTTAATGACTTAAAGCAACAATTTTTATAAAGTTCAATTTCTGTAAATAAGTAATTAGGAAGGGCTCAGCTGGGCAGTTTTGACTTCAAGTCTCTTTCACTGTTGCAACCAGATGGTGGCTAGAACAGGAAAATGTCATCTTGCTTCATGTCATCACATCATCACAGGCTTTTCTGTGTGATTTCTGCATCCGCTATTTGGAGATTTTTAGAACACCGCAGCCTGAGGACGGCCTACATGGAGGGTCAAACCTCAAGGACAAGTGTTCCAAGAGAGAAGATGCCACAGTCTTTTATTACCTTACCATCATACAGAGTCCCTTTTCTCATGGACGCAAACTCATCTGGATTTAAGGGGAGTGAAGGTAGACCCAGGTACATAATATGAAGAATGTGAAAATCCCACTCTAAGAAAAGGATGGGTGGTGTTACATGCTGTTGTCGACGTTGTGCAATGTATAGTTTGCCATAGCCTAATGATGTGGCTTTTCCTCTTTTAAAATGCCTGGACTTGAAAAGGAATTTAAAATTTGCATCTTTATTTTCTTACACAAAAGATTATGATAATAACATTTCAACTCCACAGGGTTTTTTTGAGAACTGGCATGTATAAGCATTTAATAAGTAATAAGTATGTTTTGGATGTTTTACTATGTAACAGGAATTATAAATTCAACATAACTAATATTTAAGTCATATTTATCCTCTATATATTTGTATCATTTATTATATTTTCAATTATTTTATGGAACATATATTCAGATTAACCTGGTATGTAGAAATCTTACATATTATCTGATTGCATAACAAATATTTATTGAGCATCTAATTTGTGTCTTAGACAATTTTTTCACATCTCGAAACATACAGTAGTAAAGAATGAAACAGCTCCTGTCATAATGTTTGATGGAATTTGCATAGTAATAAAGTAGGCATATATAATTTACTGGGATAAATATCTACTCAAAATTGAACCAAATTTTATTTGAGTTTAGAATGGCTTATCTTTATCTTTCAAGTTTTAGAAATTTTGGAATAAATGCTTTATTAAAATATCCCACAATCTATTAAACCAGTATACCCTAAAAAGCCACCCTGAATTTATGTCCAGGAGAAAATACATTGGTGAATATTATTGTGTTTCATGTCTGTCTAAAGTCAGACACTCAGTTCTTCCCTAATACTATTTTTCTCTCTTTCAATATAGTGGAGGTTTAGTTCTACACATGCTAAAATTTCCTTTCCTAGTTAGACTCATTTCCCAGCCATCTTCACAGATCGATGCAAATGTATTACTAGTTCCGGTCAATGAAATTTGAGAGGAAACAGGCCTTGAAGCAATTTGACATGTGCTCTTTTGTTTTTCCTCTGTCTGCTCTTTGAGAGGTGAGATGGGAAAAATTGCAGATGCTTTTATGGACCCTTAACCAGGCACCATCATTAAAAGATGAAAGAGACACTGATCTGCCATGGAATACCTAAATCTGGATAGTAACAACAGAAATAAACCTGTATTTTTGTCACCATATTTAGGGAGTCCCTGTTAGAGCAGTAAAGCCTTTCAATAAATACCAGATGAACATGTAGGAGAAAGTTTTCTTTGTTGCTCCCAAATCCCCTAGGTCTAAGTCTTCAAATTGGAATACTTACAAGAGAGGGAGCATTGTAAACAACAAAATAATGATAGTATTAGGTTCTTCATGAGTATATATATATAATAAGTATATATCAAAGTCTATCTGATATAAATAAATGAGTAAGGAAAAACAGAAAAATTGAGAGAAGAAGCCAACTCTTCCTTTTGGTAGAATTTTAATGTAAAAATGTAAAAGGAATGATAGAAATAGAAAATCGCTATTAACTAATACCACAGCAATAATCATTGCAAGCAAGAACAATCAATGATTGCTAAAATTAGCAGGTAAAACATGATGAGAAAAATGATATTTGCATAGTTTCAAAGTATCTTCTGAGAAGATACTAATTAGTATAAAGGGAAAAATAGTAATTACTAGAAGAAACCTGGCAGGCACCGCCTTAATCAAGTGATAAACTCATCAACATCAGTAATAAGGTATATTGACATCATGTACACCCAGATATAATGCACTAAGAAGAAAATAACCTAATTTTGTTGGCATGCTTGCCCAAACTGCACAACCTCTGTCTAATCATGTGAAATCAGACAAAACCCAAATTTGGACAGTTTGCCAAAGAACTGATTAGTACTCTTCAAAATTGTCTGTCAGCAAAGACACACAAAGACTGACAAGCTGTCACAGAGTGAAAAAGACTGAGGATATATGACAATTAAGTGAGATCCTGAGCCAAAAAAAAAAGTTAGTGGGGCAACTGGTGAAATTAAAATGTGTTTTGAAAAGTAGTTAACAGCATTATATTAACATTACTTTCCTAATTTCTATAACTACTCTGTGATATGCAGGCTGATATAAGTAGAAGTTGAGTAAACAGCTATGGGAACGCTACTATGTATTCAATTGAGGGATGAGGGGTAAACCTAAAATTGTTTTGAAACAAAAACTGAAAAAGTAAAAGAAAGACTGTAACTGTGCATGTCAAGTGTTCATTAAAACAGCCTTCACATTTCCTCAGATGGACTAAACTCCAGTAAGAATCCTTCCTGGCCGGGCGCGGTGGCTCACGCCTGTAATCCCAGCACTTTGGGAGGCCGAGGCGGGCAGATCACAAGGTCAAGAGATCGAGACCTTCCTGGCCAACATGGTGAAACCCCGTCTCTACTAAAAATACAAAAAATTATCTGGGCGTGGTGGCGCACGCCTGTAATCCCAGCTGCTCAGGAGGCTGAGGCAGGAGAATTGCTCAAACCCAGGAGGCGGAGGTTGCAGTGAGCTGAGATTGTGCCACTGCACTCCAGCCTGGCACCTGGCGACGGAACGAGACTCTGTCTCAAAAAAAAAAAAAAAAAAAAAAAAAAAAAAAGAATGCTTCCTAGTTTTAGGATCCTGGCCTCTCTATTCTTAGTGCGTTTAATTTAGAAACTTTTCATTGTAAATTCTTGCTCTTCTTCAAGATGTAAATCTTCTCCCAGCCTCTTGCCAGTTTTGCAACAGTTTATCAACTTAAGAATGTCTTTCTCAAGGACCTGGTAGCCATGTCTTTGAAATACAATTATAAACGGAAATAGTGCCTCTGTTTCTCAGTCTCTGTAGGGAGATAGAAGCCTAACTTCCAAAAGGGACAATTAACAAACACAGTCTAATTACATTGACTAACTTTTCCCTAAAGTCCTCCAGCACTTTTCAGCTAGCTCACACCAGTGCTTTAAAACCCAGCTGCTTTTCTGTTCCACAAGTAGGAGCTAAATGATGAGAACAACATAGACATGTAGAGGGAAACACCGCACACTGGGGACTTTCTCTCTTTCCTTTTTTTTTTCGTTCTGTCACCCAGGCTGGAGTGCAGTGGTGAGATCTCTGCTCCCTGCAGCCTTCACTTCCTGCATTCAAGCCATTTTCCTGCCTCAGCTTTCTGAGTAGCTGAGACTGCAGGTGCACGCCACCATGCCCGGCTAATTTTTGTATTTTTAGTAGAGACGGGGTTTCACCATGTTGACAGGATGGTCTGGATCTCCTGACCTCGTGATCTGCCCACCTCGACCTCCCAAAGTACTGGGATTACAGGCGTGTCACCGTCCACGCCCAGCCTCCATTCTGGGGACTTTCTAAGGGTGGAAGGTGGGAGGAGGAAGAAGATCAGAAAAAATAAATAATTAGGTACTAGGCTTAATACCTGGGTGATGAAATAATCTATACAACAAACTCCTATGAGACAAGATTACCTGTATAACAAACCTGCGCTTGTACCCCTGAACGTAAAAGTTAAATAAATAAATAATAAGTAACATAAGTAAACAGACAAAAAGCTCTGCTGCTTTTATTTCAGGGGATTTGTACTATCCCCCATTGCAATAGTCTTGAATAAAGCCTTCTTTTCCTATTTAATTGTCAATGCAATTATCCTTTTATTGTATTGAAAATTATTGATGTCTCATTTTACATAACCATTGTTTCATAAAAATTTAAGATTTTAAGAAACAAAATTAATTAACCTAATAAGTAAATCATACCTTGTTTTAAAATTAAAACCTGAGGTGATGAGGCTTTTAATCTAATTTGTTTTTGTTTTAGAATTATTGCTGTGGAAGAAGAGCAGGCTCCTAAGATTTCTGTTTGTTTCAACATTCACAACCCGTATATATTGGGATTTTGGAGTCAACAATTTCAGATAGTCCTCTACACATTGTTGTCCGGAAAAGCAGAAAGAATATAGGCAAATAGAAATCTTGTTCAATCATCATTATTAACTGGGGAATGTTGTTTAATGTTTGTAAACCCAGTTTTATTCATATCTAAGCAGAAAGCATAATGCTTATGTTGTAAAATCATTTGAAAATTAAATTATTTAAGTAAAGTAAAAACTGAACAAGGCCAATTATGTATTAAACATTTTATTTAATGACACTACTTTTATTATTAAAACTATTAGAGGAAAATCAAGAAACTTAGTAAATGCCTTTCAGTAATTGCTACTCCTACTGAAATGGGTGTTTAGAAATGTTTTTTATAAGGTGACATTAGATAGAAACTTAATTAATTAGACTTTTTATTAAAAAATAGGAAATGCAATAAATTATCATGTTGTCACGGGAATAAATATGGTAATGCTATGTATTTGTCAACATTAAACAAAATTGTTCATTTAATGCTTAATCTTTTAGAAAAAATAAGGCAGTAGTGAAACAAACAATAACTTTTCAAGATGCAAAATATTTGTTTCATGATTATTCTTAAATGAGTGCTTTTTTAATAACTTTGCAATTGTGCAGTATTTTTATAGTCCTATAAAGCTCTTTCAAAGGTGACTCTAACAGTAGTAACATAAATAAATTTGTGACTTGACTTCGTTTTGAGGTAACTGATGCTTCAAGGAGTAAAATGACTTAAAAGGAGAAATTACATTATATACAGCATATTGGTTCCCTTACTTGTTTATGGTTGTTGGAAATAAGAAAAATTACATTAAGTGAAATTAATATAAGCAATAATAGAAGTGTATTTATGTATAGAATTAAATTTTTTTATTTCTAAGATATCATCATAGATGTTCTCCTTCAATTATATTTACATAATCATTTTCTTATGGAATTTGTATCTAATAGGATAATGGTTGCATACAAAGAAAACCTCAAGGAAATAAATTACCTAATTTCTAAGGTTATGTTTCTAAAATAAATTTTCTTTATAAAATAAAGCACATAAAACCTAGAAAGTGTATTAGTAGAAGGAATGTGTGTATGTGTAGGTATGTGTGTGTACTAGCAACACTCATGGCTTTGTGGTCAGAGTATTTCCATTCTTGGAGATTGGTAAATTTCAACATTAGAACTCTTGCTCAAGTCTAAACAAAGTTCAAATTTTAATATTCTTAGTGCAGCGGTGGCAGATAGGAATCTCAAAAATCTTTTCAGCAAAACTGGGATGAAAGTAGAATACAAAGAACATAAGTAGTTTGACTTAAAAAGACAGTTCTGATTGAGTCAGGGAAGTATGATTTCTAAGGCTTTCTGGCCCATTCCCCATAACATTCCATGGGTAAAAGAAAGCATGCAGATAGCACTGTAATGATCCTTCACTTTCCAATTTTCAGCTTAGCTCTTGGTAATGAATACCAGCTCTATTCCAGAGTGCCCTTCTTTATCCCTTGATCTGTCCATTGTTTAAATGATGAGAAAATATCGTTTTATCCCATCAAATTACAATTGTAACCCACCTCTTCTCATTTTCATATGAAAGCCCTCATTTTTTTCCAGATAAATGACCCCAGAAGTTATAAAGCTCTGTCTATATAGCTGAGTGGCATAGAATTATACTAAAATAGTATTAAAATTATGCAATCTTATAACAAAATTGGCATGCCTAGAGCAATGTTGAAAGAGGCAGGGATTCTTTCCCATTATTTCTGCCATTTCACTAATATAAAAACATTCTGTGCTCCTACATTTATTATTGGTAACATATTTTATATATTTAATGAAATATCATATTTGAGTATTATCTACAAAAATAAAATATTAATTGCTAGCCACATATTAAAGAGTTAGTATTTGCCCTCTAAAACGATAACCATTTTAATGCAGTGTCCAATAAAAGTCTCTGTGATGATGGAAATGCTTTATGTCTATGTGTTGCATGGAAGCAACACACACTTGTGACTACTAATCACCAGAAATTTGGATAGTGCAATTGAGAACCTTAATTTTTTGTTTAAATTTAATTAAATCTAAGCAACCACTTATGGTTAGGTGCTATCGTCTTATACACTATAGACAATATAATCTTATGGAGTTCACATATAATCCTCATTCTGAAACTCCTTTATAGTTTTACATCTGTTTTTCTACTTTTGACAAAACATTCGGTATCCTAACTGCAGGTCAAAATAACTTGTCTGTAGAGGTTCAGCTAAGCAGATAATTATAAGTGAATAGTCAAACGAATTGTTTATTTTACCCATATCAGGAAAGAAAATAAACTATACATTTTAACATCCAGTGCTATTTATTTAAAGAAATAGCATGGTTTGCATGTTGGGATGGGTTAACTTCTACATGATTCTTTTACTAGAACTTTTTATATGATAGTAACATAATTGTTGAATCTTAATTTGTTAGTAGTTTGAATTGCTCCAGTTTTATCTTCTTGAGAAGCAACTTGGAATCTGGATTAATAGTTATTATTTCTATAATCAATAACACAAAGGACTTAGAAATATCTAAGTTACAAATATTACTTTATGTGCTACTAGGAAAACTAATTTTAAAAACCCATAAGTAACAAAATCATTCTGAATAGGATAACGTGTTCTACATAGTTAATATTCTGCTTAAGATCAATTGATGCTAGAATATTAAAAATGTAGAAATTGCCTTTAAATTCATATTAACTGAAACTTCTGCTTAGCAGCACTGTTCTTAAAATTGTCAAGTGAAGTCCTAAGCAGAAAAGTGCAATTATTTCAGTTTTTCCATCAGAAACATGACAAATTTTATTTTCTCCTCAAAATAAAGTAAAACACTGCATTTTACCACAACTTTCTCTTAAATGTTTGCATTTACACAATACAAAGCAAAAGTAAAAGGTAAAAGTTCTTTCCTGGTCCAACCTACTTCTCTAGTTAATTCAATAGTTACTGTTACCCTTTTCTATTTTCTTTGTTTAATTACGTAGGTATAAATCTCAGTCCACAAAATATAAGGTATGCTATTTTTCCACAACTGAGTAACATTCTAATTCTGCCAGGCTAGTGAAACCTTACTTTTAATCAGTTCCGTATTCTGGGCTGAGTTTGTTTACCCACTGGCAAAGTTCTGGCAAGATCCATTCTCTGCTCCTCATTCCCACTGGGCTCATTAGGCCTCCTGTTTCTCTGCCTTCGGTTTGATGACACCGCTGGATGCATGGGTACCACACTGTTGCCCCTCACCATGCTGGGCCATGGGAACGCTGTGCGACATCCTAGCACTGGTTGTCCAGTACAGGAGCCATTTCCCGCACATGGCTGTGGAGCACTTGAAATATGCCTAGTATCTGGGCCAGATTTCTTTACATTGCCGAAATAGCCTAGGATTTTGCAAATTATGAACCCAGGCATACAGATAGCTTTTTGTCTCTACATTCTGCTATATGCTCTTTCCCATGATGAAAGGATGATCATACTGAATGCATGGGATGAAGTGTAATGGGAATCAGAAATAACATACCAAGGAAACAAAAGTTAACGTTTTCAAAGCACTAAGCACATTAACATCAACAGAAAATGATATATAGTGAGGGAAAAATATGGAATGTTTATAATAAGACATTATCTTGGTAAAATAACAAAGGGAAAAGCTACAAAACACTATAAGTATATTTTTTTCTTTAGAAATAATATTTCATGTTCACTGATACTCATTTAGCACCTTTTAATTTAATCATATGCTACTGACATCTTTCTAAAAACATCACATCACATATAGATCCATGTTTGTTCTTCTGAACTTTATATTTATTCCGTGTTGTATAAGCAGCATCATGAATGTTAGCTTTATTTTGCAAGCAAATATACATTGTTCCCATGTTTATTGTAATCAGTGTAACAAATTTATTGTACTAATGATGTGACATGTATGTTTAAGTCGACAAAAATCAGCTCTTCTGAACAATATGAATTTGAATAAAATGGGATAAATGGATGTCCATCATTTTTCATTCCTAAGCTGGGCTACATTCCCAATATTCCTCTGGCCCAAACATCTTGTGTGGCATAGATTGGTAAAAAGTGTGTTAACTACTTAGGAGACTGTTGCAATTACTGCCACTTTTGGAAGCAGCCAACCACAGGTCCCAGAAATGTTCTCATCCATACTTAATCCAGAATTCACAACTACCAGATGGCATAAACCATGTCACAGGTTGAGTTTACAGGGATTTGGATTGGGCAGCTGGATCACCGCAACTGTTAGCTATGAATGTTAACTATGTTGTCACTTTCTTGATATCACTTATTGTGTTCAGATGGAGTTTCACTTTGTGTCTGTAAGACATATTTGTAGAAATGGGATGTTAGGGTAAACTTGTGAATACAAATCAAATTTTGATAGATTCTAACAAACTTCTCTAAATGTATGTCTAAATATTTGCGCACCAGACTTAATTCCTTCTCCTATTCTGCACATAACAATATTTCTCAGTTTCCTTTGTATTGATCAGGCCATGTCACTGGTTTCTGACTAAAGGAAATGCAAACAGCAGGAATATGCGTCACTGCCACAGATGATCCACCATTATCCTTACAATGGAAAAGGATTCTAAGGTCATGAAGAAAGTAGAGCTATACGGTGGAAGGATCCTGGCCTGGAAAAACCCGTGGATGAGGCCACATGGTGATTGGATTTTATATAAATAAATACTATTCTGTTTTATTAAACTGCTGAGGGTTTTTTGAATTGTTATAGAAGTTAGACTTTTGAAACAATATAATGAATTTTCCACAGTATTTTATTGGATTTCCTTACATCATGTGATGATAATGAACTAGAAACTCAGATAGGAAGGCAAATATCTCATCATCTTAGCCTTTCTAGAGGGGATAGATCTGCTCTGTTCCTCAACAAGACTTAAAATAAGGGATTCAGACAATGTATCCAGAGAGAGAAATGGAGAGACAGCAAAAGGAACTTAGCTTTTTAAATGTTCTTAACATGTCAAATTTCTGCACATATTTGAAAGTATTAGATATTACCAATTAAAAAGCATTTTTGACATGCTGATCAGAATTTTGTTTAATGTTTCAATTAGAGCTCTGTTTACCAATAAGCTTAAGCATTTTTTCATATGTTGTTACCCAATTTTTCCAGTGGATTACTTCTGATAATCTATAAAATTGTTTAATATTTATTCACTTTCATTAATTTATTCAACTATGATGTAGGAAGGACCCAATTTGTTCAAAGTGATTTGCTAGAGACTGAAGATGTAGGGATTAGCAACTACAGCTATGTTCCTTATTCACATGGAGTTTGCTGCCAAATGAAGAAACAGGAGAAACAGCTCAATAGATGCATTTGTATAAAAAGATTTCCTGGCCCAGCAAAGTGGCTCACACCTGTAATCCCAGCACTTCGAAAGACTGAGGTGGGTAGATCACATGAGGTCAGGAGTTTGAGATCAACCTGGCCAACTTGGTGAAACCCCATCACTACTAAAAATACAAAAACTAGCTGGGTTTGGGGGCACTTGCCTATAATTCCAGCTACTCAGGAGGCTGAAGCTCAAGAATCACTTAAACCCAGCAGGGGAGGCTGTAGCGTGCTAAGATTCTGATATGATATTATCACTTATTTGCCTACTCATTCATCTTCTTCCTACCCTGACTAGAATAAGATATCTGTAATTCCAGGAGCCTTTTCTGCTGTGGTCACCACTGTATCTCCAACATAAACAATAATTCTTAGTGTGTAGATTAGCACACACTAGTAAATCTTTTGTTTTGTTTTCTTCTTTTTGGGATCAGAGGAGTCTCACTCGGTTGCCCAGGCTGGAGTGCAGTGGCCCTGCGATCAGGGATCCTTGATTTTTTTTCTTTTTTTTACAGATTGAAGGTTGTGACAACCCTGCATCTTGCATAAGTCTTTACTTTTTCAACGGTATGTACTTACTCTGTGTCTTTGTCACATTTTGGTAATATTTCAAGCCTTTTCCTTATTTTTATGCTAAGATAATTTTTTTCTTTTAAGAAGAAATGTCAGTGTCACCCAGGCTGGAGTACAGCAGCATTGTTGTCAGTGATCTTTGATTTCACTCTTGTAATTATTTGAAGTGCCACCAAACAAGAGGGCAAACTTAATGAATGTCTGTATTCTGACTACTCCACTGACAAGCCCTTTCCTCATCTCCCTCTATCCCTTCAGGCATACCTAAACCCTGAGATACAGTAATACTAAAGTTAGGCAAATTAATAACCTTAAGATAGTGTGTAAGCGCTCAAGTGAAAGGAAGAGTCAAGCATCTTTCACAGTATCTCAAAAGCTGGAAGTAATTCAGCTAAGTGAGGAAGGCATCTTGAAAGCCAAAATAGGCCACAAGCGAGACTTCTTATGCCAGTTAGTCAAGTTGTGAATGCAAAGGAAAAAAAAGTGTGCTACTACAGTGGACACACAAACGATGAAAAAGGACAATAAAATACTTAGGAAAATAACTAGCCAAGGAGGAGGAAGACCTCTATAAGAAAAACTACAAAAGGCTGCTGAAAGACATCACAGATAATACAAACGAATAGAAGCACATCCCATGCTCATGAATAGGTAGAATCAATATTGTGAAAATGACCACACTGCCAAAAGTAATCTACAAATTCAACACAGTTCCCGTAAAAATACCACCGTCATTCTTCGCAGATGACAAAAAGCAATCCTAAAATTCATATGGAACCAAAAAGAGCCCACATAGCCAAAGCACGACTAAGCAGGAAGAATAAATCTGGAGGCATCACTTTACTTGATTTCAAACTACACTATAAGGCCATAGTCACTAAAAAAACAGCATGGTGCTGGCATAAAAATAGTCACATAGACCAACGGAGCAGAATAGAGAACCCAGAAATAAACCCGCTCTTACAGCCAACTGCACTTTGACAAATCAAACAAATCTTAAAGTGGGAAAAGGACACCCTATTCAACAAATGGTGCTGGAATAATTGGCAAGTCACACGTAGGTGAATGAAACTGGATCCTCATCTCTAACCTTATACAAAAATCAACTCAAGATGATTCAAGGACTTAAATTTCAAACCTGAAACTATAAAAATTCTGGAAGATAACATTGGAAAAACCCTTCTAGACATTGTCTTAGGCAAGGATTTCATGACCAATAACCCAAAAGCAAATGCAATAAAAATAAAGATAGCCAGGCACAGTGGCTCACGGCTGTAATGTCAGGATTTTGTGAGGCTGAGGTGGGCAAAACACCTGAGGTCAGGAGTTCAAGACCAGCCTGGTCAACATGGTGAAACTTTGTCTCTACTAAAAATACAAAAATTAGCTAGGTAGGGTGGCACATGCCTGTAATCCCAGCTCCTGGGGAGCCTGAGGCTGGAGAATTGCTTGTACATGGGAGGTGGCAGTTGCAGTGAGCCAAGAATATGCCCCTGCACTCTAGCCTGGGTGACCAAGCAAGACTGCATCTCAAATAAATAAATAAAAAGATAAATAATAGCTGGGACTTAATGACTTAATTAAACTAAAGAGCTTTGGCATGGTAAAAGGAACCGTCAGTAGAGTAAACAGACAATCTACAGAGTGGGAAAAAATCTTCGTAATCTATACATCTGACAAGGGACTAATATCCAGAATCTACAATGAACTCAAACAAATTAGCAAGAAAAAAGCAAACAATCCCATCAAAAAGTGGGCTAAGGACATGAATAGACAATTCTAAAAAGAAGATGTACAAACGGCCAACAAACATGATAAAATGCTCAACATTGCTAATTATCAGGGAAATGCAAATCAAAACCACAGTGCGATACCACCTTACTCCTGCAAAAATGGCCATATCAAAAAATTAAACAAATAGATGTTGACATGAATACAGTGAACAGGGAACACCTCTACTTTCCTTGTGGAATGTAAACTAGTACAAACACTATGCGAAACAGTATGGAGATTCCTTAAACAACTAAAAGTAGAACTACTATTTGGTCTGGCAATCTCACTACTGGGTATCTACCCAGAGGAAAAGAAGTCATTATATGAAAGAGACACTGGCACACTCATCTTTATAGTAGCATAATTTGCAATTGCAAAAGCATGGAACCAACTCAAGTGCCCATCAATCAACAAGTAGAAAAGGAAACATAGATAGATAGATAGATAGATAGATAGACAGACAGACATATATGATGGAATATAACTCGTCCATAAAAATGAATGAATCTATGGCATTCACAGTGACCTGGATGAGACTGGAGACTATCATCCTAAGTGAAATAACTCAGGAATAGAAAGCAAATATTGTATGCTCTCACTCATATGTGGGAGCTGGGCTATGAGGATGCAAAGGCATAAGAAAACACAATGGACTTTGGGGAATCAGGGGGAAAGATGGGAAGTGGGGGAGGGATAAAACACCACAGACTGGATGCAGTGTATACTGCTCAGGTGATAAGTGCACTAAAATCAGCATTAAAGAACTTATTCATGTCACCAAATACTGCCTGTTCCCCAATAACCTATGGAAATTAAAGAAATAAAATAAACTTAATTGAACAGTTTGTATCAGGTTTACCTAAATTTCTCTTAAATCATACCTTTCATGTGGTTTGTATTTATTATACTAATGTTGTACATTAAATAAAAATGTAAGTATTTACCCTATGTATAGTATATGAAACATTGATATAACACAAAATGTATGTATAAACAGATCTTTCTTTAAAACAAGCTGACAACATTTGCCTCTCAAAAATGTTTAGATCCCCACCATACTTTTCCCTCACGCAGCACACAGTCACACATTATAGATGTGTACATTTATTTTATGTACACAATCTCACTGAAAACAAATGTAACTTTCAAATAAATAATAGAAATATTTACAGATTTCATTACCGAGCCTCCTTCTATGTAATGTATCATATTAGTTCTATTTGGAACAAAACCTGCTTGAAAAGCTGAACTATACCATTTCACTGCAACAGACTTATTAGGCCTGTGGATAGGAAGTATGAAGTGTGTTATAAAAAGGATTTAGTAAGTTTCTGGGCAAAAGGGTGACTGGCTATACAATGCACTGATATCACCTACCAGCTTTTCCACACACTGCTATCCAAACGTACTGAGAAAAACATATCACTGACCATACTGACAGGTGCTATAAAGCTAAGCTGCCCTTTACTAGTGAATAAAAATAAGCCAAAGTGAAGAATAGAAAGTGAATTTTTAAAAGTAAAGTATTTTTCATGAAAATATTTGAAATTCATAATTGTTTGAACAAGTTAAATAACAAAGAATGTAATCTATATTCAATTTGTAGGCTGAAAGACTTCAGGAGGACAAATATTCAAATAAGTTTGTTGTATTTACTAGGGGTACTATACCATATATAGAGAGAGAAACATCCAAAATAAAGTTACATAGAACAAATTTCCTCACGTGTTGGGTGAGTGCGAGCCACTGAGCAGTCACTTTCCCTGTATTAGAGCCTGTGTCTATGGGATACGGATCATCTAAGTTCAAAATGTGGCCTCATTATTCTGAATAGTGGTTTGGCAATACATAATTAAAATGGGTAGCTTCTCCAATTAACTTTGAGGTTTATACTTATACAATTATATAATCATTGTATTGGGGGGATGCACATGTTAAATGTTAAATTTGTTAGATTTTTTTAAATGAAAGTAAGTTTTTTTTAAGAAAGAAAAGAAAAAAGAGAGAAAGAGAGAAAGAAGGAAGAAAAAGAGAATGAAAGAAAGAGAAAAAGAAGAAGAAAAAGAGGGAGAGAGAATGGGAATCTTGCTCTATTGCCCAGGCTAGAATGCAGTCTAGAAATGGACATTGAAAAGCTCTTTTATACTAGTAATTGTGTTATACAATGGAGACAGGAAGGAATAAGGGAGGAAAATAACAAACAAACAGCCAACAAATATTTCATTTAAACCTATGAAATGCTATGCAATTGCTGGAGAGTGATTTACTCCCAACCATGTGGTCACTTTTAGAATAAATGTGATGTGTTACTGAAAAAAAAGGTATGTTTTGTGGATTTGGAGTAGAGTTCTGTATGTTTATCAAGTTTACTTGTTCGAGGTCTAAGTTCAAGTCCCGGGTACCATTGTTAACCTTCTGTCTCATTAATCTGTACATTATTGACAATGTAATGTTAAAGTCTCCCACTATCATTGTGTGGGAGTCCAAGTCTCTTTGTAAGTCACCAAGAAGTTGCCCTATGTATCTGGGTGCTCCTATATTGGGTGCACATAGACTTAGGATTGTTAGCTCTTCCCGTTACATTGATCCCTCTACCATTATACAATGATGTCCTTCTTATCTCTTTTGGTTTCTATTACTTTAAAGTCTATTTTATCAGAGATGAGAATTGCAACTCCTGCTTTTTTTTTTTTTTTTTTTTTTGCTCTCCATTTGGTTGGCAAATCTTGCTCCATCCCTTTGTTTTGAGTCTTTGTATATCCTTGCATGTGAGATGGGTCTGGATCCAGCTTACCGATGGGTTTTTTGGAATGGCTATACTGGTTGTTCCTTTCTGTATTCAGTGCCTCTTTCAGAAGCTCTTGTAAAGCAAGCCTGGAGGTAATGAAATCTCTGAGTACATGCTTGTTCGTAAAAAGTTTTCTTTTTCCTTCACTTATAAAACTTAGTTTGGCTGGATACGAAATTCTGGGTTGAAAGTTCTTTTCTTTAAGGATGTTGAATATTGGCCCCCACTCTCTTCTGGCTT
>PVKV010035960.1:0-16118 GCA_004027835.1 Alouatta palliata
GGCATGGTGGCTCACACCTGTAATCCCAGCACTTTGGGAGGCTGAGGTGGGTGGATCACCTGAGGTTGGGAGTTCGAGACCAGCCTGGCCAACATAGAGAAACCCTGTCTCTACTAAAAATACAAAATTAGCTGGGCATGGTGGCAGATGCTGTAATCCCAGCAACTGGGGAGGCTGAGGCAGGAGAATCCCTTGAACCAGGGAGGCGGAGATTTCAGCGAGCCAAGATCGCGCCATTGCACTCCAGCCTGGGCAACAGGAGCAAAACTCTGTCTCAAAAAAAAAGGAAGAAAAAAAGAGTTCGTCACTGCTCTCTGAGCTTCACAAAGCCATCCAAGGATGACAAGAAGAGGAAAGACACCGGAAAGTCACAAAGAAAGACAAAGACCCAGTGAACAAATCTGGGGGCAGGGCCAAAAAGAGGAAGTGGTCCAAAGGTGAAGTCCAGGACAAGCTCAATAATGGAGTGGTGTTTGACAAAGCTACCTATGGCAAACTCTGTAAGGAAGTTCCCAAACATAAACTTACAACCCTGCTGTGGTCTCTGAGAGACTGAAGATTCGAGGCTCCCTGGCCAGGGCAGCCCTTCGGAAGCTCCTTAGTAAAGAAATTAACAAACTGGTTTCAAAGCACAGAGCTCAGGTCATTGACACCACAAATACCAAGGGCGGAGATGCTCCAGCTGCTTGTGACCACCCACAGACAGGCCCAACCAACTGTACATTTGCAAATCATACAGTATTTGTCATCTATTTATTTATTTATTTTTGGAGAGGAGGTCTTGCTCTGTGGCCCATGCTGGAGTGCAGTGGCAGGATCACAGTTCACTGTAAACTTGAGCTCTGGGCCTCCAATTATCCTCCTTCCTCAGCCTCTGGAGCAATTAGGACTACAGGCTTGTGCCACCACACCCAGCTAATTTTTTTCTTTTTTCTTTTTTTTTAAAGATGGGGTTTCAGCCGGGCGCGGTGGCTCACGCCTGTAATCCTAGCACTTTGGGAGGCCGAGGTGGGTGGATCACCTGAGGTTAGGAGTTCAAGACCAGCCTGGCCATCATGGTGAAACCCCATCTTTAAAAAATAAATAAATAAATAAATAAATAAATAATAAATAAAAAGATGGGGTTTCACCATGTTGGTCAGGCTGGTCTTGAACTCCCGACCTCAGGTGATCCGCCCGCCTTGGTCTCTAAAGTGCTTGGATTACAGGTGTGAGCCATCACGCCAAGCCAATTTTTGTCTTTTTATGACTGGCTTATGTCACTTAGCATAATGTCCTCAGGTTCATCCCTGTTGAAACGTAGATTTCCTTTTACTTTTCTTCTTCTTTTCTTGTTTTTTAAAATATTCTACGGTATATTTTTAGGGCATTTTAAAAAATCAAGGGCTGGCCAGGCGCAGTGGCTCATGCCTGTAATCCCAGCACTCTGAGAGACCGAGGCAGGTAGATCACGAGGTTAAGAGTTCAATACCAGCCTGGCCAAGATGGTGAAACCCCGTCTACACTAAAATACAAAAAAATTAGCCAGGCATGGTGGCACGCACCTGTACTCCCAGCTACTCGGGAGGTTGAGGCAGGAGAATTGCTTGAACTTGGGAGGCGGAGGTTGCAGTGAGCCGAGATCGTGCCACTGCACTCCAGCCTAGGGGATAGAGCAAGACTCTGTCTCAAAAAAAAGAAAAAAATCCATTCATTAGTTTCCATCTTTTGGCTATTGTGATTAACGCTACTATGAACACAGGTGTATATCTGAGTTCTTCAATTCTTTTTTCTTTTTTTTTTTAATCAAAGACGGGGTTTCACCATGTTGGTCAGGCTGGTCTTGAACTCCCGACCTCAGGTGATCCGCCCGCCTTGGCCTCCAAAGTGCTTGGATTACAGGCGTGAGCTACCACGCCCGCCCTCTTTTTTCTTTAATAATTGAGATGAGGTCTTGCTAGGCTGGTCTCCAACTCCTGGGCTCAAGTGATCCGTCTGCCTCGGACTCCCAAAGTGCCAGGATGACAGGCATGAACCACCAGCCCAAGCTCCTTGTTTTCAATTCTTTGGGGTATACACCCAGAGTGAGATTGTTGGATCATGTAGTAATTGTATATTTAACTTTCTGAGGACTCTCCGTAAGATTTTCCACCGCGGCTGCACCATTTTACATTCCCACTGACAGTGTTCAAATCCTGGACAATACCTGTTATTTTCTATTTTGTGATAGCAGTTATTCTAACGGGTGTGACATCCTCCCTGCCTTGTAAATATGGGAACTGAAGCTTGAAGGCGGTCAGTAATTTTTGCCAGCACTGCAGCAATCACTACATCAGTCATCGCCACGGCGGGTGTCTCCACACAGCAGCCACACTCACACTGCCACCAGGAGGCCGGCTCGCCCCTGTCAAGGTGCCAGCCAATAGCTCACACACAGACTTCGCCATCACTCCAGTCTGATGCTCCTTGAGGCCATCAGGAGCCTCAGGGGTGCCCCATGCTACTGCAGCCCCCAGACTTTCAGAGACCTGGCCATGCTCCTCCCCAGGCTGCCCCACCCTCGGCCTCCAGCCGCCCTGGGGTTTTGCCCCCTCCCCCACCCTCCCCACTCCCTGCTGCAGGCCCTGACTTGCCAGCATCTCTGTCCCCCCTCCCCTCCCCCTGCAGCATGGAGGTGGGAAGGCTGCGTTCTCTCCAGTAAGAGAAGCAGGTGCAACCATCCTTTTCTTGGGGTTGTGCTACTGTGCAACGAGCGCATAGTGAGGGCAATACTGCTAACACCTAAACAACACACTCGCATCAACTAACGCTTTGCTTTACTTTGGTGCAATTTTTGGAAAAAATGAAAACCCGCTTTCAAAAAAAAAAAAAAAGGCCTGGCATGGTGGCTCACGCCTGTCATCCCAGCACTTTGGGAGGCCGAGACGGGTGGATCACCAGGTCAGGAGTTCGAGACCAGCCTGACCAACATGGTGAAACCCCGTCTCTAAAAAATAGTTAAAATTAAAATTAAAAAATAAAAAATAAATTTAAAAAAAGAGAGAGAGAGAGAGAGAAGCAGGTGCTCTCGGGATCTCTCCTCAATGTCTTGCCCATTTGCCTGACCACCTAGGAGGATCAGGGAGGGGCTAGACAGCTGGACCCCAGGCTCTGGCTTTGTCAGGCCCTTTTCTAGCCCCTGGGGCTGAGGCCTAGAGGGCAGGCCTCCTGGTCTGGGGCCAAAGGGTAGAGTCCCTAGGGGCTCAGATAACAGTAAGAAAACCGGCGGAGTTCGGGGGCTCAGGCCTGTAATCCCAGCACTTTGGGCGGCTGAGACAGGCAGAGGAGTTTGAGGCTAACATGGCCAAATCCTGTCTTTACCAAAAATATGGAAAATTAGCCAGGTGTGGTGGCGCATGCCTGTAACCCCAGCTACTCCGGAGGCTGAGGCACGAGAATTGCTTGAACCTGGGAGGCAGAGGTTGCGGTGACCCAAGATCCCGCCATTGCACTCCAGCCTGGGCAACAGAGGGAGACTCTGACTCAAAAAAAAAAAAGAAAAGAAAAAAAAAGAAACTGAAATCCCCAGAGCTGGTGGGAGGCAAGGGCTGCTCCTGGCCTGTTATTCCTCCAAGAATGGCCTCGGGGTGCACTGTTTATTCCCGTGGGGGGCCTGGCTTTCCATTGCCTCCTGTCCACCTTTTCTTCTCATCCATTTCCACCCGTTTGCCCTCCTGCTGGGCAGCCAAGCCCCAGTTCCCCAGTCCTGGGGACCAAAGTGTCCTCCAGGGTAAAGCCCGAGGAGGAGGTGTCCAGTCAGGGAAGGGTAAAGGACAATAACGAAAAGTACGGACTGGTATCCTGGAGAGCCTCCGGCAAGCGGACTTTGAGTGCTTCACCGCTGCCTGTTCCTGCTCTTTACAATGGAGTTAATCGAACCAGCTTCCCGGGGCAGCTGTGATGATCAGATGAGACTGCAGGTGGCCGTGATCAGCCCGCAGCCTGCACAGAGGGCAGCTCCCGCGAGGACTGTTTATCATCAATGAAGGGGAAGCTGCTCAGAGAGGACCTCGTGCCCAGAGTGTGTGAGTGTCAGAGTGTGAGTGTGTATGTGTGTTATCTGTGTGGTGTGTGTATGGTGTGTGTGTGTGTGGTGTATGCGTGGTGTGTTTGTGTAAGACTGTGTGTGTGGCTGGGCACAGTGGCTCACGCCTATAATCCCAGCACTTTAGGGGGCCAAGGTGGGTGGATCATGAGGTCAAGAGATCGAGACCATCCTGGCCAACATAGTGAAACCCCGTCTCTACTAAAAATACAAAAATTAGCTGAGCGTCGTCACACACCCCTGTATTCTCAGTTACTCGGGAGGCTGAGGGAGGAGAATTGCCTGAATTCAGGAGGTGGAGGTTGCAGTGAGCTGAGATAGCAGTATTGCACTCCAGCCTGGCGACAGAGTGAGACTCCATCTCAAAAAAAAAAAAAAAAAGAGTGTGTGTGGTTTGTGTGGGGTGTGTGTGTATGTATGTGTGTGACTGTGTGTGTGTCTATGTGTGTTCACCCCACGGCAGGACCTGAGGTTGGTAGGGAGGGTTGGGATGAGGGGCTTGAAGCTGGAAGGGACTAGAGCTTCTTCCTTACCCCCTGCTAAGTGCACCCAGCACAGACAGCAGAGGCCCCCGGCTGAGGAAGATGGAGCTGCTCTTCCCAGGAGCTGGGGTCCTGCACACTCCTCCACGGCCCAGTGAGATTCAGGAACCAATCCTTTCTCCATCTTCCTCCATATGCCCAGGATTGGACCCCTGCAAGCCAGGAGGAGCCAGCGGCTTCCAGAGGGGATCTGAGCCCAGGTCTGGAGGCGTCTGGGTTTGGTGCTCTTTCTTCTGTATCAGCTAGATGGTGGAGGGGAAAGGCAGGGGTGTGTGAATGGGGGGTTGTGGATAGTGGAGCCTGAGAGGTGGGGTGCAGGTAAGGGAGGCTCAGGGAGCCCAGGCACCACGGAGCCCGTCTTACAAGACTAACCAGTCACCGGTCTGCTGCCCCCTCACCTGCCTGGACTGGCTCTACTCTACCCCAGAGACCTAGATGGGCCTTGAGAGCCGCAGTGGCCCAGGCCTGTTGTCCTGGTATGTAAGAAGGCGAGGCTAGGCGTTCGAGACCACCCTGGGCAACATAGAGACCTCTCATCCATATAACCGAGACCTACATGGGCCTGGCCTTGAAAGGTGACCAGCAAGCCTGTGAAGGATGGCAGGAAGAACTGTGCCCTATAACAAGCAGACAGCTAGGATGCCCAGACTTCCCTCAGCCCTGGGTCCTCCTGTGATGCAGCAAGACCGCCTCAGAAGAAGAGATGGGAACCCCTGATCTTCTTCACTGGACCTGACCTCGGCCCTCCGGATCCCTGGACCTTGGCTTCTCCATCGAGAAGGAGCCGTGCACCCGACCCTACAATGCTGTTGAGGAGGCAGAATTGAAGAAAACAAACAGTGCCAGGAATGTGGGCCTTGACTTCAGTGAGCCCTCATCACTCCCTCCTCTGGGTGCACTGCACTTCACCCCCAGAGAGCACCAGAGGCAGCACTCACAGCTGAGGGAGCCAGGGAAGGGCAATGGGGCAACAGGAAGGCAGGGTGGTATTGGCGAGAGACGCTGGAAGAGTTCCTGCTGGGCTCATGCCTGGAGCCCCAACATTTTTAGAGGCTGAGGCAGGAGGATTGCTTAAGAGCAGTAGTTGGAGGCTGCAATGAGCTATGATGGCACCACTGCTCTCCAGCCTGAGCCACAGATCGAGACTCTGTCTCTAACAAAAAAAAAGTCCAGGCACGGTGGCTCACACCTGTAATTCCAGCACTTTGGGAGGCTGAGGCGGGCAGATCACGAGGTCAGGAGATCAAGACCATCCTGGTCAACATGGGGAAACCCTGTCTCTAATAAAAATACAAAAAATTAGCTGGGCATGGTGGCATGTGCCTGTAGTCCCAGCTACTCAGGAGGCTGAGGCAGGAGAAACACTTGAACCCAGGAGGCAGAGGTTGCAGTGAGCCGAGATCACGCCACTGCACTTGGGCCTGGGCGACAGAGCAAGACTCCATCTCAACAACAACAAAAAAAGTTCCTGTCAATCAGTTAAGCTCCAAGCCCCAACAGGAAAGGCAGGAAAATGAGAACTAAGGTCTGGTTTACATCAGGACTTCCACTTGACCCCACAGCAGTCCTTTTTATGTTTTCCCTATTTAGCACAGAAGGAACTGGAGGCTCACAGCAAGTAGAGGCCGGCCCGGGCCCAGAGCTTGTCTGGGGCCAACACAGCCCTGGCCCAGACCCCATAGAATATCTGCCTGATCCAACACTCTGACCAAGGCACACGTCTGGTCCCGAATGAGCTGCATCTGGGTTCGAGTCTTCCTTTTTTTTTTTTTTTTTTTTTTTTTTTGAGACGGAGTTTCGCTCTTGTTACTCAGGCTGGAGTGCAATGGCGCGATCTCGGCTCACCGCAACCTCCGCCTCCTGGGTTCAAGCAATTCTCCTGCCTCAGCCTCCCGAGAAGCTGGGACTACAGGCACGTGCCACCACGCCCAGCTAATTTTTGTATTTTTAGTAGAGACGGGGTTTCACCATGTTGACCAGGATGGTCTCGATCTCTTGACCTCGTGATCCACCCGCCTCGGCCTCCCAAAGTGCTGGGATTACAGGCTTGAGCCACCGCGCCCGGCCTCGAGTCTTCCTTGGCCCCCAGTCCCACCTCACTAAAGGAAACCCTGCTCAGGGCGCACCGGTGGCTCACGCCTATAATCCTAGCACTTTGGGAAGCCAAGGTGGGCGGATCACGAGGTCAAGAGATCGAGACCAGTCTGGCCAACATGGTGAAACCCCATCTGTACTAAAAATACAAAAATTAGCTGGGCGTGGTGGCGCGGGTCTATAGTCCCAGCTATTCCGGAGGCTGAGGCTGAGGCAGGAGAATTGCTTGAACCCGGGAGGCGGAGGTCACAGTGAGCCAAGATCGCGCCATTGCATTCCAGCCTGGCGACAGAGCGAGACTCCATCTCAAAAACAAAAACAAAAATTAGCCAGGCATGGTGGCAGGTGCCTGTAATTCCAGCTACTCCAGAGGCTGAGGCAGAGAATTGCTTGAACCCGGGAGGTGGAGGTTGCAGTGAGCCGAGATCACACACTGTACTCCAGCCTGGGCGACAAAGCGAGACTCTGTCTCAAAAAAATAAAAATAAAATGAAAAGCGGTGGCTCACGCCTGTAATCCCAGCACTTTGGCGGGTGGATCACGAGGTCAAGAGATCGAGACCATCCTGGTCAACATGGTGAAACCCCGTCTCTATTAAAAATACAAAAATTAGCTGGGCGTGGTGGCACGTGCCTGTAGTCCCAGCTACTCGGGAGGCTGAGGCAGGAGAACTGCTTGAACCCAGGAGGCGGAGGTTGCGGTGAGCCGAGATCACGCCATTGCACTCCAGCCTGGGTAACAAGAGCGAAACTCCGTCTCAAAAAAAAAAAAGAAAAGAAGACCCTGGCATAAAGGGAGAATTCAACCCTCTATACCATTTGCTGGAAACTTTCTTCACAATTCCAACCATCCCCTATATGGTGAGTTCCCTGACGACAAGGACTTCAGAAACCGTGTGTGTCCCCAGAGTTGGACACTCAGGGGAGATTCCTGGGGAAGGTTTGGGAATAAAGGAATGAGTGACCTTGACATTGGGACTAGGACATGCCTGAGTTCAAATTGGGGTTGTGCAGGAGGCCTGACTCTGGCTGAAGTCAGCTTCCTTCTCTGTGAAATGGGCTCATGATACACACTTCACCAGGTTAGAGAGAAGCAGAAATAATACCAACCCTGCAAATGCTTTGCAGGGAGCTGAGACGGGGCTTCCACCTGCCTCCAGGTTCCCACTGGGGCCTCCTGTCTGGAATTCTGTATCCCCTGCAGTTCCTGGCCTTACCCCCTGCAGCCACCTTGGCCGGTAGCTCCCTCCCTTCCTAGGCAAAGAGCCAGGCTAGCGTCTGCTGCCACATTTCAACACTCAGACTCTCTCTCTTCCTCACCTTTCCTCGCTCACAGGAGTCCTTCTATCTAGAATGTTCTTAAATGAAATACATATCTGGGTCTTTTTTTTTTTTTTTTTTCAGACAGGGTCTCACTCTGTTGCCCAGGTTGGACTGCAGTGGTGCGATCTCAGCTCACTGCAGCCTCCACCTCCTGGGTTCAAGGGATTCTCCTGCCTCAGTCTCCCAAGCAGCTGGGAATACAGGTGCCTGCCACCATGCCCAGCTAATCTTTGTATTTTTAGTGGAGATGAGGTTTTGCCATGTTGGCCAGGCTGGTCTTTTTTTTTGAGGCAGAGTTTCACCCTGTTGCCCAGGCTGGAGTGCAGTGGTGCAATCTCAGCTCACTGCAACCTCCACCTCCTGGGTTCAAGTGATTCTTGTGTCTCAGCCTCCTGAGAAGCAGGGATTACAAGTGTGTGCCACCATGCCTGGCTAATTTTTGTATTTTTAATGAAGACAGCGTTTCACCATGTTGGCCAGGCTGTTCCAGAACTCCTGACCTCAAGTGACGCACCTGCTTTGGCCTCCCAAAGTGCTGGGATTACAGGTGTGAGCTACTGCTCCCGGCCCAACCACGCACATTTTAAATGTTGGGAGATATTAACCGGACTACGCTCCCAAGAGGGTGTGTCTGTGTGCATTCCAGCACAGGCTGACAAGATGGTCGCTTCCTGCCTGCCTGGCATGCTATCAAAGGATGAAATGCTGAGAGCACTGTTGCTACTTTTTCTTGAGATGGAGTTTCACTCGTTTCACTTGAGATGGAGTTTCACTTGAGATGGAGTTGCACTCCAGGCTGGAGTGCAAAGGTGCAATCTCGTCTCACTGCAACCTCTGCCTCCTGGGTTCAAGTGATTCTCCTGCCTCAGCCTCCTGAGTAGCTGGGATTACAGGCACGTGCCACCACGCCCGGCTAATATTGTATTTTTAGTAGAGACGGGATTTCTCCATGTAGGTCAGGCTGGTCTCCAACTCCCGACCTCAACTGATCCGCCCGCCTCAGTCTCCCAAAGTGCTGGGATTTCAGGTGTGATCCACTGTTCCCAGCCCTGCTGCAGCTTTTCTTTGCATCTCTTTCATGATTCGTGAAGACACAGTAACATAAACTTTCTGGGGCAAAAACGACCAGACTACTACAGAACTTTAAGAGAAATGATTTCCCATGAGAAGGGAAAACGTTGGCTGGGCGTGGTGGCTCAAGCCTATAATCCAAGCACTTTGCAGGCCAAGGCGGGCGGATCACCTGAGGTCAGGAGTTCAAGACCAGCCTGACCAACATGGTGAAAAAAAAAAAAAAAGAGAGAAGGGAAAAACCTCACAATGCTGTAGTCTCATGAGTCTCCGCCCACAAGATCTTCGGGCACCATTTTCCCTGTCTGGCCTCAGTTTCCTGTCTCTTAAGGTTGTTATGAAGATAAAAAGGGATGGAAAAATCCACTCATGCTGGGCGCGGTGGCTCACACCTATAATCCCAGCACTTTGGGAGACCAAGGCAGGCAGATCTCCTGACGTCAGGGGTTGGAGACCAGCCTGACCAACACAGAGAATCCCTGTCTCCACTAAAAATACAAAATTAGCTGAGTGTGGTGGGGCATGCCTATAATCCCAGCTACTCAGGAGGCTGAGGCAGAAGAATCGCTTGAATCTGGGAGGCGGAGGTTGCGGTAAGCTGAGATCATACCATTGCACTCCAGCCTGGCCAACAAGTATGAAACTCTATCTAAAAAAAAAAAAAATCCACTTATTTGTGAAACAGAATCTATTGAGGGTCTGCTATTTGGTGTGCAGAGGAGCAAAAATGTACACAAGCCCGTGTCCATGGGCCCTGCCCTCTTGGGGCTGGCTGATAGACCAGGGGAGGCTTGGTTAGAAGACATCCTTCCCAGCCGGGAACAGTGGCTCACGCCTGTCATCCCAGCACTTTGGGAGGCCAAAGTGGGTGGGTCACCTGAGGTCAGGAGTTCAAGACCAGCCTGGCCAACCTGGTAAAACCCCATTTCTACTAAAAGTACAAAAAAATTAGCCAAATGTGGTGTCGGACACCTGTAATCCCAGCTAATCAGAAGTCTGAGGCAGGAGACTCCCTTGAACCCTGGAGGCAGAGGTTGCCCTGAGCGGAGATCATGCCACTACACTCCAGCCTGGCCAACAAGAACGAAACTCCATCTCAAAAAAAAAAAAAAAAAAAAAAGAGGTTCTTCCCAGGGTGCCCTGAGAGCAGAGGTATAGGTGGCAGCCATTGCCAACTCCAAGGCCACCCCATCCTCGTTGACGGTGCAGAAGCAGCTAGGGCTGCTATTGTTTTGAAAATATCTGCCATCACTCTGATAAGCTCAGCTGTCAGAAGGGATGTTATTTCTGGGCAAAAGGAGAATCCGCAGGACTGGGGCTCCTTCCTGCTTACACCACCTAGGCCTAGTCCCTCCCCTCAGACCCGGCTTGAGTGATAACTTGGGGCCTTGAGTCTGCTCCTGGCAGGGACAGCAGTGGCCATCGCCACAGGACGTCCCCAGCCTGCTGTTCAAGGCCCCCGCAATGCTGCAGGAGCCGAGATCACCTCTTTTCTGACCCTGGATTCCTGGAATTGTCTTACAGAATGGAGGCCTGTTCTCTATCTCCCTGACAGGCCACATGAGATTAGGTGATTTTAGTCACACTAGCCATTTGGGTTTCTGGCCCAAATGCGTGTCTGTTACATGGCTGTGGCACTGAGCTGAGAGGCCTGGTGGGCTGAGCCTCCATAATCTGCTCTGAAGTGCACTGGTCCTATTTTCAGTGACATTATTCTTGTCACCAGCAAAGCTGGCCTCTAAGGTCTCACCATGGCCTTGGCTTACCAAGCACCCTGGCAGCCATGAATCCAGACCTGGATTAAAATCTTTGATCTTGGCCGGGCGAGGGGGCTCACACCTGTAGTCCCAGCACTTTGGGAGGCTGAGGCAGGTGAATCACCTGAGGTCAGGAGTTAAAGACCAGCCTGGCCAACATGGTGAAATCCTGTCTCTACTAAAAATACAAAAATTAGCCAGGTATGGTGGTGCATGCCTGTAATTTCAGCTACTCAAGAGGCTCAGGTAGGAGAATGGTTTGAACTCAGGAGGCGGAGGTTGCAGTCAGCTGAGATTGCACCACTGTACTCCAGCCTGGGTGACAGAGTGAGATTCTGTCTCAAAAAAAAAAAAAAAAAAAATTCTTGATCTTATTTCAAGTCTGATACATTGTGATTTGCTTTGATTTTATTTTTTAGTATTGAGTTTTAATTGATAAACCTCAAAGTGCACAGATCCTAACCCTTCAGTTCAATGAATGTCTACATACATATGCACCCCTGCAACCACCATCTGCGCCACCCCCGAAGTTCTGTCATGTCCCTTCCCAGCCAATACCCATCCCCACCCTGGAGAGGGAGCCGCCAATCTCACGTCTAGCACGATAGATTAGTTGTGCCTCATTATGAACAGCACAGAAATGGAATTACTTAGAAATTACATAGACATGGGGCCAGGCGTGGTGCCTCACACCTGTAATCCAAGCACTTTGGAGGCCGAGGCAGGCGGATCACCTGAGGTCGGGAGTTCACGACCAGCCTGACCAACATGGTAAAAGCTCATCTTAAAAAAAAAAATTACATAGAAATGGAATTATCTTGTGTCCGGCTTCTGTTTTTTTTTTTTTTTTTTTTTTTTTTTTTTGAGATGGAGTTTCACTCTTGTTGTCCAGGCTAGAGTGCAATGGCACAATTTTGGCTCACTGCAACCTCCACCTCCTGGGTTCCACCAATTCTCCTGCCTCAGCCTCCTGAGTAGCTGGGATTATAGGCGCAAACCAGCATACCCGGCTAATTTTTGTATTTTTAGTAGAGACGGGGTTGGCCAAGCTGGTCTCAAACTCCTGGCCTCAGGTGATCCACCCACCTCAGCCTCCCAAAGTGCTGGGATTACAGGCGTGAGCCACCGTGCCTGTCCTAGTCTGCCAATTTTTATTGAACACCTACTCTCTGCCAGGTACTGCCCTAGGGCCAGGGATACAGCAACAGTCAGTCCGTGTCCTTGTGGGGAATCGGAATACACTCCCACGGAGGGAGGCCCAAGGCCACTTCCCCTCTGCCTGCCCTCAGCTACCATGAGCCTTTGACATATTTCCCATTGGATGAAAAGGGACAGCTCATCAACGTTTTTGATTACATTTCTGTAATTAAGCCTCAAGGTGAAGATGATGTTATTCATTTTCCTAACCACTTATACTTTTTTTTTTTCCTAAGACGGGGTTTTACCATGTTGGTCAGGCTGGTCTTGAACTCCCGACCTCAGGTGATCCGCCCGCCTTGGCCTCCAAAGTGCTTGGATTACAGGCGTGAACCACCACGCCCAGCCACCATTTGTACTTTATTACTTTCTTTAATGGCCTGCTAGATGTCAGGCATTGTTCCAGGCTCTAGGCATATAACAGTAAAAAGAAAAAAGCAGACGAAAATCCCTGGGCTTGTGAAGCTGACATGCCAGCTGGGAGAGACAGAGGGTAAGCAAAATAAGCAGGTGTACCGTGGAGTGTGTGAGCAGGGGTACGTGCAGAGGAGGCAGGGACTGCAGTGTCACATGGGGATTGTAATATTATTATTAGTGGTAGTATTATTTTGTGTTCTTTTTCTGTTGTGGTTTTTTTTTTTTTTGAGATGGAGTCTGGCTCTGTTGCCCAGGCTGGAGTGCAGTGGCGCCATCTTGGCTCACTGCAACCTCCACCTCCAGGGTTCAAGTGATTCTCCTGCCTCAGCCTCCTGAGTAGCTGGGATTATAGGCACGTGCCACCATACCCAGTTAATTTTTACATTTTTAGTAGAAAGGGGATTTCACCATGATGGTTAGGCTGCTCTCGAACTCCTGACCTTAGGATCTACCCACCTTGGCCTCCCAAATTACTGGGATTACAGGCATGAGCCATGGTGCCCAGCCTATTACTATTATTATTTTGGAGACAGAGTCTCGCTCTGTCACCCAGGCTGGAGTGCAGCGGCGTGATCTCGGCTCACTGCAACCTCTGCCTCCCAGGTTCAAGTGATTCTTCCGCCTCAGCCTCTTGAGTAGCTGGGATTACAGGTGCGCACCACCAAGCCCGGCTAATTTTGTATTTTAGTAGAGACAGGGTTTCTCCATGTTGGTCAGACTGGTCTCAAACTCCTGACCTCAAGTGATCCACCCGCCTTGGACTCCCAAAGTGATGGGATTATAGCATGAGCCACCTGGCCCGACCTTTAATTATTATTATTATTATTATTATTATTACTATTTTAAGAGACGAGGTTTCACCACGTTGGCCAGGCAGGTCTCCAACTCCTCACCTCAGGTGATCCATCTGCCTAGGCCTTCCAAAGTGCTGGGATTCCAGGAGTGAGCTACCACGCCCAGCCAGCCCCTTTAATTATTTTTTAAAGAGACAGGTCTTCCTCTGTTGCCCCGACTGGAGAGCAAGTGGCACAATCGCGGCTTACTGCAGCCTCTACCTCCTGGGCTCAAGCGATTCTCCTGCCTCAGCCTCCTGAGCAGCTGGGACTACAGGTATGCATCACCACACCCAGCTCTTCTTTAAATTTATTTTTATTTTTTGTAGAAGTGGGGTCTCGCTATGCTAGCCAGGCTGGTCTTAAACTCCTGGCCTCAAGTGATCCTCCTGCCTTGGCCTCCCAAAGTGCTGGGATTATAGCTTGAACCACCACACTGGCTTGGTTTGCAGCAGCTGAAGGAGTCTCAGAGGCCAAAGGGCAGGAGGCCTGCACATCCATATCCATGGCTGCGAGGGGTTCTGGCCAGCAGCCTTGGGAGAGACAAGGGAAATAGAAGCCTGGGTGAGGAACCCAGCCTCTCTGGGTTTTGAAGATATTACTTAAGGCCGGTGGGGTTGCTCGAACCTGTAATACCAGCACTTTGGAAAGCTGAGGCAGGTAGATCACCTGAGGTCAGGAGTTTGAGACCAGCCTGGCCAACACGGTGAAATCCTGTCTCTACTAAAAATACAAAATTAGCCGGGCATGGTGGTGAACACCTGTAATCCCAGCTCCTTGGGAGGCTGAGACAGGAGAATCACTTGAACTTGGGAGACGGAGGTTGGCAGTGAGCCGACATTGCGCCACTGCACTCCAGCCTGAGCAACAAAGTGAAAACTCTGTCTGAAAAAAAAAAAAAAGCTAACTCAGCAGCTAAGAACCAGCATTTCAAAAATAATCTCGTTGCCATTGTTTCTTGTCCTGGAAGGTCTCCCCAGGGGCCTGGAGAAGTAGCTGATGACAGCCTCTGGGTGCACAGTGACTCCACCCCATTTCCCAGCTCCAGCAGCCCCCACTGAATACCCGCCACACAGGCTGTGGCTATTGGTCCCCTCACTCTATCTTGGCCACCGTGCAGCCCCCGGGGAGAGCTCAGAGAAGCCAAGCACCGTCAACTATCACGCAGCCCGGGGCTCTCAGGGCTGCACAGGTCACAAAGCCCTGTCCCAACTGTGTAGTCTGCCCACACCTGCCAGGCAGCTGCTCCAGGCAGGGCTGCCCTGACTCCCATCCCTGGACCCACTGTCCAGCAGAAACGCCACCACACAGAAGGCTCAACTCCCCACCAAGACCACCGCGCCACTGCACTCCAAGGCGCCCATACCCCCACGATTCTTGTGAATATTCCTCCTCCCCCAGAACAGCTCTTCGGGCATGTGACAATGCACTCCCTGCCTGGGTTGCATATGGAGCAGCTCCTCCCCCTGCCTCTTCACTTAAAGAGAGAGAAGGCTCAGCATGCTGGCTCATGCCTGTAATCTCAGCACTTTGGGAGGTCGAGGTGGGCAGATCACCTGAGGTCAGGAGTTCAAGACCAGTTTGGCCAACATGGCAAAACCCCGTTTCTACTAAAAGTACAAAAATTAGCCAGGTGTGGTGGCAGCCTGGGCGACAAGAGTGAAACTCTGTCTCAAACAAACAAACAAACAAACCAGCTATTTACTGAGCACCTACTATATGATGAGCAGTGCAAGATGAGTCTTGTTTAGATTCTAGTGGGGGATGGGTGTCAGATAGTAAACAAATAGACAAGTGAATAAATATGTAAGAGAGCAGAAGGTACCGTGGAAGGAAGTAAACCAAGTGGGAGAAGAAAGGAAGCAGCAGCCCCACCACCCGCCTCGGAAAATAGCGATCACACGGCATTGGGTCTGACATTCCGTCAACATCCTTATGAGTTGGGTATCCGTCTCAAAAAAAAACTTTCCAGAGGTTGCACAACAGTTCTGTCCACGGAGGGCCTCACAGATTCGCAGCTGAGTCCAGGCTGGATACACAGGATGCCAGGTGATGGATGTGCTGCTGGCCAGCTGTGGGTCAGGGGGCAGCCTGGGCACTCCAATCAGTACAGAAGCTGCACCACCTCTATTTAGGAGCCCTGGGCACTCTCAGAGACAATGGGCATAATTTTCCCTGCAGTACCCCTCCGTATGGCTGCTAGATTCCAATCCCTTAACCTCTAGTTCCTTTCCAGCTCAGTATCCTTCCATAGCTCCCTAGTACCCACGGGATAATTAGGCCACATTCACCTTTCTATTCTGGTTGAAATCCAGTCCCTTCTATGAAGTCCCCTCAAATATCTCCTCCTCCATGAAGCTTTCCCTGATATGTGTGTATCCTTTCTGGGAGGCTGGCATTTAGCTTTCCCTCGCTTGAGGTCACAGTCCCTTTCTGTCTGTCTCTGCATTGCCACTGACTTGAAGGTAGGCATTTGCCATTGTCTCTGGCTTAGCTCTCGCCTGAGACAAGACCAAATATAGTTTTCTTCCTCTTCTAAAAAAAAAAAAAGAATGTTTTTTTCATGTCTATCTAGAAAATCCGGAAAATACACGAAAACACAAGGCAGATGGCCGGGCGCGGCGGCTCACGCCTGTAATCCCAGCACTTTGGGAGGCCGAGGCGGGTGGATCACGAGGTCAAGAGATCGAGACCATCCTGGTCAACATGGTGAAACCCCGTCTCTACTAAAAATACAAAAATTATCTGGGCATGGTGGCACGTGCCTGTAGTCCCAGCTACTCGGGAGGCTGAGGCAGGAGAATTGCTTGAACCCAGGAGGC
>PVKV010035961.1:0-16119 GCA_004027835.1 Alouatta palliata
TCCATAACGTGAGCCCTGAGTATATGCTGGGTACCTCACTGTCGCCTTCCTCCTCCATAACGTGAGCCCTGAGTATATGCTTGGTCCTGTCTGTCACCTTCTTCCTCCTCCCTAACATAACCCCTGAGTATATGCTGGGCACCTCCTGTTGCCTGCCTTCCTCCTCCGTAACACCCTGAGTTAGTTGCTGGTTAGTGTACTGCTCGCCTTACAGCTGGCTGTGGCCATGTCACACACACTTGGTTGGCACATAAGCAGAAGTGCTCGCCAGGCCTGGGAGGGCTTTCTAAGACGTGGGCGCATGCTTTTCTCTGTTGGCGGGAGCTGTGGGAGCCCTCCTAGACCAGAGGACCAAGGCTGTGGCCTTGGGGTGGAGGCTGGGGAGCTGCCTAGGTTTACTGTGTGAGTGAGAGCAAACTTGAGTCCTGCTTCAGCACTGGGATTCAGCGTTCCCTCTGGAATGTTCTGAGTGAGAAATGGGAAGTGCGCACAGGTGTGTCTTCCGAGGATTTATGGCTATCTTGGGAGAGCACTGGTGCCTCTGAGCTGTGAACCCGCAGAACCACTTCTTCCATGAACATCCTTCTTTAAAGAATGACTTACAAACTGTGCCTCTTCAGATGCCGGTATTTGCAGGTGTGGCCTGAAAAATGAGGAGATTTACTCTTTCATTTCAAGGAAAATATCTTACATTATCCCCAAAGATGGACATTTGCGCTCTCCAGTGAATATTAAAATATAAAAATCTCATGTCCACCACTGTTTCTTACATGATCAGTGGTGATATTGATGTGATTTTTTTGACATATAATGAAATGTGGAAGCTGTGCATAACTCTGTGAACCAGTGTTTTCCAACCAATGTGTGATTCAGAATCATGTGCTGGTAAAAGAGCCATTCAAGTGCAGGACGGCCCAATTGGCTTAGAAGGAATTGAGGCAGGAAGGCCCGTCCACTAGGGCCCAGACTCCACCTTGCAGACGGCCTATATGGAAGCGCCGTTTGTTAGATTTGGCAAAGCAGCAGAGAATACCTAAAATTACCTGAAAACACAGTTAAAATACTTCTTTCTTCCTAACTGTGTATGCAAGTGTGGGGCTGGACTTTTTTCATAAACTTCAACCACAGCTCTGTAGCCCACTGAATGCAGATACAGGGGCAAGAACCCCACTGTCCCAGGTATAGAGAGGTGTTAGGTGTTCACAGCAATGCAAACTGTTACCACGCTGCTGCTTATTTTGGAAAATGATTTGTTATTTAAGACTATGTTGTTTATTAATATGTAATGACTTTATTTTTAAAAATTCATTTTAAAATAATAAATTTTTGTTATTTTTTTGTGTGTGACGGAGTCTTGCTCTGTCACCCAGGCTGGAGTGTCGTGGCGTGACCTCAGCTCACTTCAACCTCTACCTCCCAGGTTCAAGCGATTTTCCTACCTCAGCCTCCCAAGTAGTTGGGACTTCAGGCGCACACCACCACACCTGGCTAATTTTTGTATTTTAGTAGAGACGGGGTTTCACCATGTTGCTCAGGCTGGTCTTGAACTCCCGACGTCAGGTGATCCACCCGCCTCAGTCTCCCAAAATGCTAGGACTACAGGCATGAGCCACCATTCCCAGCCTCATGAGAAAGCTTTTCGTGATCTTTAGTAATTAAAGTGCAGAGGATTCCTGAGACCCAAACGTTTGAAAACCACTGGCTTAAACCGACAACAAATTGTTCATGATTCTTCAGTGTATCTTCTAGTCTGTTGCTGGAGAAAGGGTGTAAGGGGTTGCTTTACTTTTTCCTTTCACAACTCAATAAATGGTGCTGGGATAACTGGATATCCACATGGAAAGGGATGTACTGGACCCTCCCTCACCCTACACAAATAGTGGCTCAAAACGGATCCAGCGTAAGAGCCGACACTGTGGGACCCATTCTGTCGGTCTGCTGGGTACTGTGACAAACGCCACAGACCGTGCGGCTTAAACCACAGAATCTTCTTTCCTTTGTTCTGGAGGCTGGAAGTCTGCCGTCAAGGTGCGGGCAGGGTTGGATCCTCCTGGGGCCTCACCCCATGCTGTGTAGATGGCGTCTTTTCTGTGCCCCCACAAGTTTCTCTTATGTGTGTGTGGCCCTGAGGACTCTGTGTGTCCAGATTTTCTCCTTTTCTAAGAACACCAGTCACATTGGATCAGGGCCTACTCTAAAGATCTTATGTAACCCAAATTGCCCTTTAAAGGCCCTGTATCTAAATACAGTGACATTTTGAGTTTCTGGGGGTTATGACTTTAACATGGGAGTCTTGGGGGGACGTCCTTAGAGGAGAAATGCAGGTGAAACTGTTATGCTGGATTAGGCAACTGAAGGGGAAAAAAGACAATATCAGAATTAGAAATGCTCATTTCAGAGGGTACTATTCAAGTAAAAAGGCAACCCACAGAACAGGATAAATTATTTGCAGATTAGATCCCATAAGGGCCTCATATCAATAATATATTTTAAAATTTAACAAAATCCAGTTTAAAAATGGACAAAGGATTTGAATAGATGTCTTCAAAGAAAGATATATAAATGCCTTAAAAGGCACATGAGATGTTCAACAGAATTCGTCATCTTAGAAATGGAAGTCAAAACAATGTGAGATGCCACTTCACAACCACTGGGGTGGGTAAAACCCAAGTATTGGACGGTGATATGTTGGTGAGGATGGGAAATTGTAATCTTTATACATTGCTAATGGGAGGGGAAGTAAAATGCTACACTTGCTTTGGAAAAGTCTGGCAGTGTCTCAAAAAGTTAAGCATAAAATCACCATTTGACTTAGCAGTTTCACTTAGCATTATTCATAACAGTCAAAAAGTAGAAACAACCCAGGTGTCTGTCAACAGATGAATGGATAAACAAAATATGTACACAATGGAATGTCATTCAGCTGTAAAAAGGAATGAAGAAATATGTGCCCCAACCTGAATGAGCTTGAACGTGAAAGACGCTGGGCACCAAAGGTCATGCACTGTATGACTGCACTCATGACAGGCATCCAGAATAGGCAAATCCATAGAAACAGAAGTTGGCTGGTGATGCCAGGGGCTGGTGGAAGGAAGGGCAGGTGCTGACTTTTAATGGGTTCAAGTTTTTTTGGCCAGTGGTGACAAAGTCCTGGAATTAAATAGTAGCGGTGATTGTTGTGCAGCTTTGAGAATATGCGAAAAACACTGAATTGTATCCTTTAATATGGGGAATTTTATGGTTTGTAAATTCTTTCTCAATTTAAACAGAAATTAAAGAACTTCTTTGGTGTTGACATTTAGAATGTGAAAGATACTGTATCCAAAATGTGTTACTGTGTAACTCATGTCCCCAGAGAGTTAAATTTCATTTTCTGAGGATTTTAAACGGTATGTGTGAACCTAGGAGAGACCGATCCATGCTATATGTTACAGCCTATCTTACTGATTTCTATCTCACGTAACAGCCATATTCAGGGAAAACCGACATGTAAACGTGAGCTGAATGATATGCAGAAGCACATACCCAGATGGTCTTTAGTAGTGCAATAAGAGATGCAGGCATGGTATGTTAGTTTCATTGCCATGGCAACAGGAGTTTGGCACATTTAATCACTTAGATCTCCCTGCAAAGCTCCTAACAGGGTTACCCATCTCTGTGTGGTGCCTGTACATTCTTTCTACTGAAATGAGTGATAACACCTGCACACACACTTGCTCGGAAATGTGCACGAAGCTGGTGAGGGCAGGTGTGTTGGCAGAGGACAGGCGAGTGAGAAGCGTGGCTCAGCCCTTGCAAAGGAGACGGTTATTCCTAACAGCTTGGGTGACATGTAGAAGATTCAGGAATAGGATCCTTGGGAAGACTGGTGATGTCCATGGATCTTGGCACCGTTCGATTGTATCTGTGCAGCTAATTACCAAAGCCACCAGAACCGCATGTTGTTGGTATTGGTGTCGTGGTCATCGCCCAGCATTTCTGACCTTTCCTGGTGCATTTGGCAGAAGCAAAGTGCTGACTTAGCACAAATCATCAGATACCAGTTATTTTCTGTCAAGAGGGGGGCAGGGTTAGAATCCGCCAGTCCCCAGTCTGATTGTTAAGGGAATAGTTGGCTTGGGAGCATTTTTACCCCTGTGGTTGAAGTCACGCATTTCTGGAGCCTGGGCTGTTGGCCGTGGTGGCTGGGGAATGCTGCAGGTGGGGTTGTCTGGCCGCCGGCAGCCCTGCTGGTGAGTCCTGCCTCTTTGACACTGTCGTTTCTGAAGTTTGTTTTCCCCTGTGTTTGAAGTAGCAGCACTGGAGAAATGGCTTTCTCCCTGTAGCGAATCTCTGCCAGGAGAGGAGAAGATGTGGAATGCCTGTTGAGGGATGTGATGTTCCAGGCACCGCACCACGCGCTCCACCTCTCGGGTGCCTCCCAGGTGATGTGACTGTTGCCTGGCAGTCACCCAGGAGGTAACTCACAGATGCACACCTGTAGCGCACTGTGAGTCCAGGACAAGCTGGTACATCGGCAAGTTCAGGCTGGACGCGTGTCCTGCACTCAGTGGGTGTGCCTGCAGAGCTGGGGTAGCGTGAGAGCCAGAGGGTCCTGGTAGAACCCTGCCAGATGACAACAAAGAGGCCCATGAGGAGAGGAACCAGTGGATTAGAGACAAGAAGCTAAAGGAGTCAGGAAGGAGTGAGCCATCACAGGGTAGAAGGCTTCTGAGCAGGCAGGTGGGACGTAGCCTCAAGATGCTGCTGGGTTGGTGAGGGGCCTTTTTGACTTTTCTGAGAGTGCAGTCAGTCATAGGGATGGGTGCCGGCTCCCGCAGATAGAAAAGCCAAGCATCCTGCAGGAGACCAACTTGCGCACTGGGGATTCCCAGGGGCATGTCCTGGCACACTCTCCGGAGGCCACTGACCAGGCTTGGTGCACCAGGCACACAGCAGATTGTTAGCGCGTGACCCAATGAGAAAGTGAGGGCTGAGAGACGGGTGTGGGGATGCATGGGACAGGGTGCAGTCGGGTGAAGGGTCGTGCTGTGGGGTCCGGGAGGGACGGGTACAGGAATACACGGGGTGGGGTGCAGTCAGATGGAGGGTCACACTGTGGGATCCAGAAGAGACAGGTGTGGGGATACATGGGGTGGGGTGCAGTCAGGTGGAGGGTCACGCTGCTGGGGTTTGGGAAATGTGCCATTTTTTCGTCTCTCTGAGCAGCTGGACCTGAGCATGTCCGTGCTTTGACATTTAACCTGTGCACTGTCCTGGGCAGGGTGTGTGCCTCTGTGGCAGAGGATGTGCCTGCCAGAGTGGATGTCGGCAGCAGTGGCCGACTCGGGCCTGTTGGTGCTGCATGATTGCTCGTGTTCGGTGCACCCTCAGCGCCTCTGAGTGCCGGGTGTTGTGGCAGCCCACACCCTTCCCGTCTGCACGTCGCACGACCACCACCTTCCTGTGGTGTGCTTGTCCTGTCACGGCTGCCATGTCTGACACACTCTTTGCTTTCCAGCTACTTTCCTGTAATCAAAACCCTTGAAAGACTTTACTTGTGTTTCAGAGACGAAAGGAGTATTAGTCTTTCACAGCTGCTCTGTGGATTTCCAAAAGTACATGCACCTTACAGGATGCAAGACATTGGAGACAGTTATTATAGATTACTCTTCTCAGTTAAATTCCTTTTACTGTGGTAAAATTACATAGCACTCTGACAGTTGTTAAGTGTATGCTTTGATGGCATTAAGTGCATTCACATTGTTGTGCTGGGATCACCGCCATCCATCTCCAGAACTTCCTCATCTCCCCATGCTGAAACTCCATCAGACACTAGCTCTCCTTCCACCCTGGCTCTGGTAAACACTACAGATTGCTTGTAAAATAGGCTTTTTCAGGAAGAGAGGGGCCAAGGAGAAGAGGACTCAAGACTGTCTTGAGATTTGCAGAAGTGTTTTGGGTTTTGGTCTCTGGTTCCCAGTGAAGATGGGGGGAAGGCAAAGGTCTGTGTGATCTCAGGAAGTGCTGGGCTGGGCAGCTTTCCCGCTGTGATGGGGGCGCTTGCCCTCAAGCCAGTCTGAGTTAATCACATGAGGAGGGTGCTGCACTCTGACAGTTCTGAACTTGCTCTCCTTGGAAGTTTCCAAGTACGTGAGCTTTAGTGATGACCTTCTAGTGTCGAGGGAGGCCTAGAATTTCAACATTGTTGACTTTAGAACACACACGTCATTTTTATAACACTCACCTGTTCTCATAAACAGGAAATATGTGGTGTCCTTTTTATTTTCCTTTGATAATAGTCTATGTTGCAGTAGAAGTAATTGCAGCGCATGCTACTTCTGATTCATGGTTATTACTAAATGCAGGCTTCTAGAAACTGCGTGAAAAATGAAGGGGAAAGTGGTTTTCTGCAAAGGGCTTTTTTGGACATCTTGTCTATTCTGGAATGTCTGTTTTGGTGTCAGATATTTTCATATTTAGGGGTTTGTAATATGTTTTATGCTGGTTAGCTTTGAAATCACATGTTTTTGCATATTGTGGGTCAGCTTTATCCTGATATAGCTGGTTTTCAAAACTGTTGGTTATTTCACTTTAATAACCAAAGCAGCTTGCAGTATGAATGTGATTCCTGTAAGAATTTAATTGTAAAAGTTGACTTGTGTTCAATAAGTTTACAGGGATGAGGAGTTAGGTAAATGGACAAAAGGATAAGAGCATGTCAAGTCTCTGAGCCAGGAAGGGCTTCCAGGTAATACACATGATGCACAGACATTTCTTAACAAAAGATTAGATTTAGTATAAAACTTTATTTTCTATTACAGCCATTCCGCAGTACCCACGGTGCGTAGGTTGCAGGACTGCCCACGGATACCAAGGTCTGTGGGTGCTCACGTCCGTGGTATAAAATGGCATAGTGTTTGCATATGACGTATGCACATCCTCCTGCAGACTTTCAGTCATGTCTACATTGCTCATAACACCAGTACCATGTACATGCTATGTGAAATAGTTATTAAACTATATTTAATGAGTAATAAAGTCTGAGTGCTTAGTACAAACACTTTAAAAATATTCTTGATCTATAGTTGGTTGAATCCACACGCATGGAACCCTGGGACAGAGTACAGACTCTAGAAGCAAAATAAATATTTAAAAATCTAATATAGCAAAGATTAAAGGATTAATATGACACTCTATGAAAGGTTTGCTCAATTGGTAAGAAACGCTGTAGAAATTCAGTAAACGCGTGGAATGACATGAACAGACAACCCACAACTGAGGTCATATAGCAGATTAACAAACAGAAAAAGTGTTTGTCTTATTACTAGTCATGTAGGTTTAAGTGATGTGCTGCTTTTCGCTAATGAGCAAATTTTTCGAAGTCATATTACCCAGTGCTTGTAATTTACGTTTTTTGATAGGATTTAAAATTGTGTTAGTATTAATACGTACAGTTATCTTTTGTTAAAAAAGTTGTTTTCAGTAAGAACCTTGCAACATTTATATCCCTTCCTGGGTAATTTTGAGATTCTTAGACTTATTTGTGAGGTTCTTAAGTTTGGCTGGAGAACAACAGAAACCCAAAAACTCAAACCCAGAGGCTGACACCATTGACTTAGATCTGAGGGCACAGGCAAGCCTACTCGTTTCCTCTCTGAGACCCTGAATGAGCGCTCTCTTGCACTAGCCCCTGTACAGGCTGAGCCAGAAGAGTCCAGGATTGTGGCACCTGTTTATGATGAAAATCTTCAGGAGGCTGGGCACAGTGCTCACGTCTGTAATTCTAGTGCTTTGGAAGGCCAAGGTTGGAGGATTGCTTGAGGCCAGGAATTTGAGACCAGGCTGGACACTAGATAGCAAGATCCCATCTCTACAAAAAATAACTAGCCAGGCGTGGTGTTGCACACCTGTAGTCCTAGATATTTGGGAGTGGGAGGTGGAAGGATCTCTGGAGAAGAGAGCTTGAGGCTGCAATGAGCTATGATTGTGCCACTGCACTCCAGCCTGGGTGACAGAGCAAGACCCTGTCTCAAAAAAAAAAAAAAAAAGTCAGGAAGCATTTGTTATCCCCAGAGGATACATTTATGCCTAGAAACATTAAACGCATAAAAATTTAAAATAAATTCACAGACGGTCACACGTGGTGGCTAGCAGCTGTAATCACAGCACTTTGGGAGGTCAAGGTGGATGATCACTTGAGGCTTGGAGTTCACCAGACTGGCCAACATGGTGAAACCCCATCTCTACCAAAAATACAAAAGTTAGCCAGGTGTGGGGCACACACCTGTAATCCCAGCTACTTGGGAGGCTGAGGCAGGGTAATCGCTTGAACGTGAGAGGTGGAGGCTGTAGCGAGCCAAGATCACGCCAGTGTACTCCAGCCTGGGCAGCAGAGTGAGACAACTCCATCTTAAAAAAAAAAAAAAAATCACAGACGAGAGATAACTGCTTCGATATTTAGGGAGACTCCAAGAACTTTGCTTGTAGCCAGAGCAATGGGTTTGCACGACCCAGAGTTTACCCATCAGCCTGTGTCTCTGTGTGTTTCCTCATCCCTCTCACATTGTCATGTTCACGGGTGAAAAGCCTGGCTAAAATGTGGGTGGCGCCCGTGCCCTGGGCATAGGTGCGGGCTAGGGGAGGAGGCTGAGCGCTGCGTCTCAGTTACTTGTGGTGTTTGAGCTTCCTTAGGCTTTAGGGAGCTACTCATGGGGGAAAAAAGGGAGGCAAATTGAAAGGAACTTATTAAGTCTGGAACTTAAGCCAGGATGATCCTTCTTATTTGTTAACACTGAGTATTTTAGAAACAGTTTTAGAGAGTCCTTTAAGTGGAGAGACTGCACCTGCCATGTTTGAGTCATATTTACCCCCAAATCAGAGATTCTAATCCGGGTGAGGCCCCAGGGTGCGGGGGCTGTGCAGGGCCCGGATCCCCACTGCTTCCTGCATGCGGCCTTGCTGCTGTGTGTTCAGGTTGTCAAACTCACTCCACCCTCACTTCTTCCCCCCATGGAGGAAATCAGACTTTACCTGTGACCTGGGTGAGTCCCTTCAGGCTGCCTGATAGGGTGTGATGAGGAGAGGCTGGGCTAAGGTGCTGTGAGACGTAGGACAGCCAGCCTCACACCTGATGACGACATTCTTTTGTTTATCTGCTATTAATACAAAATGAATGGTGGTATCATGGCAGGGATGATATGTTCTAGGAAAAACAAAGAATGGAGAACTGGTATGTTAACTTTGAGATACTCAAGTAGAAAACAGAACTGAGGGACCTCAAGAAGATGGTTTCAGATCACTGCCTTTTCCCTTTGGATTTCACTCACTCTCTCTCCTGGCTATGTAGAAAGCTATTTGCTGGAAAGAAGGTTTAATCAGTCATAGATTAGACTTCTAAAAACAGCGCTCACTGCCTTTGTCTTAGCACCTCTCAGGATGGCTCCCCTCCGCAGAGCACTGGGAGTCACTCCCAGGAAAGAATTCGGAATTGCATTCGTTGTCTGTTCGGCACTTGGCATCCTGGCATTAAATTTTGTTCTCCCAAGCTTACATCCAAGTCCTAGCCCCGAGGACTGTGAATGTCCCTACTTGGGACAGGGTCTTTGCAGATAGGTATAATGCTCTCAGGAGATTATCCTGGGTTTAGGGTGGACCCAGAGTCCAGTTGCTGGTGTCCTTGGAAAGGAAAGAAAAATTTGAGACAGAGACACAGAAAAAGGCCATGTGAAGACAGAGGCAGAGGTGTGATGCGGTTGCAAGCTAAGGGACGCCTGAGCTCACACTGGAAGAGGTGGGGAGGATCCTCCCTGGAGCCCTCGGGCCAAGGGACTCTCAGCCCACATGCTGGAAGAGGCAGGAAGGGTCCTCTGTGGAGCCCTCAGGGGGAGCGCGGCCCTGCCCACACTTTGATTTTTGGACTCCGGCTCCCAAACTGGGAGATAATCCATTTCTGTTGTCTAAGCCGCCCAATCTGACGTTTGTTGTGGAAACCCAGGGAGCTAACCTACTATCCGTCTGAAGACATTCTTTGCACCCGAAGTGAACCTCAGAATGGAAGCTTACGTGAGCAATGGGAGAGGAATGTGGAAAATGTGGCTCTCGTGTACATATAAATGTGTATGTTTATAATAGTTATTCTGACTTAATTCTCAGTATACTGAAATAGGAAATATGACACAAGATGTCGTATTTCCTTGAGTTAATACCAATAATTCTTTGAACCTGTAAACCTATGTGCTCTCTTTACATGTTTGACATAAAAGGTTTGAGAGCCAGGGGTATGACCGCCGTAGCCCACTTAGGCTTTCTATGATGAGGCTGTAACATTTCATCTCGAGTAAAGATGGTAATATAAATGAACAGATAAAGAATGTGAGGTCAGCAGTGACTAACATGGTATCACACTGAATCTCGTGTTTAGCTGTCTGTGTCACTGCAGAGTGTAAACAGGAACCATATTTAGATTCAGGTAAAGTAGGTAACAGGAAATACTACAGAATGAGCAGGAAGGCATGCCCCTCATTACCAAGTGTTACAACCAAGCGTCTGCCTCCTGGGGAAGGATCTGTTCCATGGGGGGTACTAGACATTGATGATGTCCATCTTCGTGAAGGGAAATGCCCCCTGAGAAGCGTGGCTTTGGCCAGAGCACATCAGATGAGAGTTAGCATGGCGTGGAATTTCCCCGGCGCCCTCACGCCTGCTGCATCTCTCCTCTTCCCGCCCCCGGCCCTGGCCCCGACTCTTACCAGGGGAGGGCGGTTCAGCTCCAGCTGAGCCCCCGCAGGGCTGTGGGTCTGTAGGGCAGGTGCCACTTTCTCCTGAATAGGCTGCGCTTAGAGGAGGGTCCGGCCATACCTGAGCTGTGAGAGATGCTCTGACCCAGCATCCTGCTTCCTGCAAACCAAAAGTGTCTCTGAGACAGTTCTCAGCCCATTTGGAAAGTTCATTTTCCCAGGGTTAAGGACACACCCATGACAGCTTCAGAAAGTCCTGATAACAGGTGCCCAAGGTGTTCAGGGCACAACTTGGTTTTACATATTTTAGGGAGGCATGAGACATCAATCGATACATGCAAGATAGACATTGGTTCAGTCTGGAAGGGTGGGACAACTGGAAGCGGGGAGGCACTTCCAGGTCACAGGTGGATCAGAGACAAATGGGTTTCTGGTTAGCCTTTCCAGAGGAAGCAAGCAGATGTGCGTTTATCTCAGTGTGCAGAGGGTGATTGTGAGTTCTGTCTGTCCCCCGTCCAGGGGAATTCCCTTTTGGACCAATTGTGAGGGAGGTACATGGCTTTTTTTTTTTTTTTTTTTTTTTTTAAAGTCTTAGTAGCTATCTGTTTTAGGAATAGAAGGGGAGGCAGATTTGCCCTGAAGCAGCTCCCCACCTTGACTTTTTTCCCTTTAGCTTAGTGATTTTTGGGGTCCTGAGATGGGTTTTCCTTTCTCACTCCTGGGCACACTGGCACTATAAACAGTGTTTTAGGAGGCTCTCTAACCTTTTTAGAAGAAAGTATTTTGAAGGACTTGAGCATCTTCCTTGAGAGAAACAAGCTTTCGTTCAGTTTGCCCTGAGGCTGTCACGCTGCCCTAGGCTGTGTGTCCTCAAGGGATCTCGGTGCCTTTAGAAAGCTGTGCCCCTCTGAGCATCTGCCTCTGGAATCTGGTGACTTTTTGTTTGAAGTTAATCCAGCAGCTAGATGTTTTCGAAAGCAAGTTGCCTCTTCAAGTGCTGGCGATTATGATTTTAACACCAGAATTTCGATGTGTATTTTCCACCCCTTTTACTCTCTCTCTCATAGCCTTAGATTCTGCTGCATTTCCCCTTGGGCGTTATCACGGAGGGTCAGTTCTGACCCTTTCTTAGATACTGACCTTGAATAGGCAGAATCAAGATTCAGAAAAACCCACGTGCTGCGAGAGTGTGCTGAGATCTGTGTAAGTGGGGTTCACATGTCAAACTCAGTAATAATTTAAGAAACGTCAATTCTAGACTGCGCATAGTGGCTCATACCTATAATCACAGCACCTTGGGAGGCTGAGGTGAGTGGATGACTTTTGAGCCCAGGAGTTCAAGACCAGCCTGGGCAAGATAGCAAGACCCTGAAATCTACAAGAAACTAAATGGAAGTGGTGGTATGCACTGTGATCCCAGCTAGTCGGGAGGCTGAGGCTGGAGGATCACCCAGGCCTAGGTTGAGGCTGCAGTGAAGTGTGATGGCACCACTGTACTCGTGGTACACTGTGCCTCAGCGGCAGAATAAGACCTCCCACGCCCATCACACGTGCACTCTGTCTCTGTCTCTCTCTCTCTCTCTCTCTCTCACACACACACACACACACACACACACACGAAATATCAATTCTAAATGGACAGAAACGAGGTCTTTTAAGTGGAAAAACATCCTGTTTTGGTGACTCTACTTAGGTAACTATGTTGACTCACTTGCCAGTAAGAAAATGCAGTGGCCAGTTCTGCTGGGGCCACCTGTTAAAGCTACTCTGGGCCTCATGGTTTGAGAAAGGTCTGTCCAGGGGAGAGTGGGAGTGGTTTAAGGGTCTAGAAGCCAGTTCTTGTGGTTCAGCGTGACTGCGGGTGTGGAGCTGGGGGGCAGGGCTCTTCAGGGCATGAGTGGGTAAATGGATGGGCTTCTAGGATGAGCCCCTGTGACTTTGCCAGGTTTACATCCGTCCAATACAAATTTGCACACTCTTACTCTAGAAGCTTCTGCTGGGGCTGATGGACAGGCCTGGGGACAGAGGGTGCCTTCTGGTTTAGGAGGAGCATTCAGTCACTTGGATCAAGGATTATTTACGGCACTAAGTGAGACTCATCGTACTCGGAGCAGCAGCCATCTTCATTCTATACTCGGTTCTAGGTGAAGGGTTTTGGAGCTTGTGGGTACCCTGTGTTCTCTCAGTTTATATGTAAAACAAGTTATAGAGTTATAGCTAGTTAAAACCTATTTTTAAAATTTTGCCACAGAATGTGGCACTTGTGGTGGAGCCCGACCAGAGACCCCCACACTCAGACACTGCTGCGTGCTGGGGTTGCAGGTGTTGTCTGCGTCGGCTGCCCTCCCAGTGTGACTGTGTTGTTGACACTGGCTCCTGTCGAGGCTCTGCCTGTGGGACCCGGGCCGCTGTTTGCTTGTGTACCTCTGAGGTTCCGCAGACTTCATGGTCCCGCTGCAGAGCATACGATATCTGCTTGCATCTGATTTCCCCAAACCCCGGGACAGGCCAAGAATTCCTTACACACAACTGCAGAGGGCCCTGTGGTGTGGATGTGCGGGTGCCACAACCTTTCTGCTGCTCACTGCCTTTCCCCAACTCGACCTTCACCTCCAGAGTCGGCTCTAGGGCGATAGAAGCTGGGAATTCAGCGACCAGCCCATATGATACCCCATTTCTTTGCATTTGTAGCAATAGTTTTAACAATGTGACCATGAGATCTACAGAGGAAGGAAAAAGGAGATGATTTTATTTTCAGAGTAACAATCTATGGTGTGGGAAGTGTGGTCTTGGAGGAACTGTATGCACATGCACTCAGGAGGGGAGGAGGCCCCTTGCGGCATTTAAACGCTCCGGGGTTTGTTGGCCCGCTGTGTGTGTTCGTGGGGTTCGTGGAATGTCTGGCACACCGCAGTGAGTTAACCTGTAACATCCCATGTTCACCTTGGGGCGAGCGTAACATTTGAAATAAGGTGGACACAGCGCATCACATCCAAAGGTGAGCTGTCGGGAAGAGACACTTTAATGTGCGGCCTCTGTAAACCGCTGGGACTGGCTCAGGGTCTGCAGCTTCTGATGGGAAAGAACGCATGAGGCCCTTCTGTCCAGTCCGGGTTGCTGGCAGGGTCCCAGAGTGGGGTGTCTGGTTGGCCGGAGTCAGGAGTCCACCAAGCTCCAGTGGGCAGCATTCATCCGAAGCAACTTCTGTCTGATTGTGGGAGGAGACGTCATGCTGGTTAACTAACCGCACGGGAGTTACTGACGTGGGGGCTCGGGGCCAGCCCTCCCTGTGATGTCCGCTTACATTTCTCTCCCGGCCTCATCATAGCCACAGAGTCCATCTTGTCTGTCAGCAGGGGGTACAGTGTTCACATAGTCATTTATTGTGTTAACCTTTTTATTGTTATTTTAGTAACAGTCTTTTTTTTTTTTTTTTTTTTTTTAAAGAGACGGGGTCTTGCTGTGTTGCCCAGGCTAGTGTTGAACTCCTGGCCTCAAGCAGTCTTCACACCTCAGCCTCCCAAAGTTCTGGGCTTACAGTTGGAGCCACTGCACCGGGCCTGCAGCCATGTTTTTAAAACTCAACGGTTTAAAAACCCCACTCCTCCCACCTCCTCCAGCAGGCTGATTGACCTTGTACAAACTGGGTGTCATGACCTTGGCCCCCCTTTTATTTTTCCCTTTGACCTCAAGTTCTGATGAGAACAGCAGTTACAAAATGGGCACTAGTTGATTCTTTCGTAAATAAAGCCAGAATTCTCACCAGTTGGAGATGTTTGTCCCCGGGAGTCCAGAAAGCTGTTTTGGTCCTCTGCTTAGAGCTGAGAAATGTGTTAGTTGCTGACACTCGTTAATCTATGCTCATGTGCTGCATCTCATCATGGGAAGCAGAGCTGCCTGTGGAATCAAGCCCGGCTCATGGTGGCATGTTGGGGGATGCTCTGGGCTGTCAGTCACTTAGACGCCAGCAGACGTGGAAACTCAGCATCATGTGCAGAGCTTGGGCAGCTGGAGTGGATCCACTTTAGAGACCACACAGCTGGTGGGCAAGGTGGGCATCCAGACAGATGGCCCCGACGTGCCTGCCATGCAGTGCTGAATTAGAAATTTGTTAGCAACGAAGTGAAGCTCGCCTGTGGGTCCCAGCTACTTGGGAGGCTGAGGTGGGAGGACTGCTTGAGCCAGAAGGTCAAGGTTGTGGTGAGCGATGATCATACTACTGTACTCCAGCCTCGATGACAGAGCAAGACTCTGACTTAAAAAAAATAAAGCAAGCTGAACGTTTCTCTCCATAGCAGGAAGGATAATTTACCAAAGTAATTGCAACAGAAATCTTAGATGATGTAATTCAGCGCTAAGGGAGCTGTCCAGCCTGTGTGGCGAAGGGAGCTGCCCAGCCTACGTGGCTCACAAAGGAAGTAACGGGCCAAGTGTTAGTGCCACTGCCCTCCCATCCTGATTGTTTTAACTGTATTTAGGATCTGTCTCCTGCCTTTTCTGTTTTCCCATATCTCCCTTTTGGATACGTAGTTCGCTACTTTATAGCTAAGCATCAGTAAAACAGGTTGTCTAGTTTGAGAATTAACTTTTGTGCTTTTTTGTCTTTTAAGGACAGAAAACAAAGGAAGCAGGTGACAGGAGCTTGGTGATGTGAATAGATTTAGATGAATATCTAACACTCGGCACCACTCTGATTCCTTCTTTCTCTCTCGTGCTTAATTACAGCCGCCTCCTCTTAGGACAGAACACTTTAGCTCTGTGAGTAGGAATTAAACATTTTTAAAATCAGAAGTTGTAGTTAAGCAGTATTTTATGTGAATATCTAGTCCGTAAGTCTTCACTGTACTGATGTGTGGTATAGAGGAAGGAACAGGGGCTCAGTGACTTAGATGCCAGCAGACATGACAACTCAGCATCGTGTGCAGAGCTTGGGCAACTGGAGTTAGCTGGGTCTATGGCATGGTATCCTGGTTCCCATCTGTGAGATGCGGGCCACGAGATGGCCTAGGAGAAGGTTCAGTTTGTGGGATTGAACGGACCTGCCCTGCTCCTTGGGAACCTTGAGTCTAACTCGACCTCGGCAGGTTTTAGGGAGATGCCGGCAGCACCGTGTGAGCCTCGAGTCTCACTCAACTTTAGCAGGTTTTAGGGAGATGTTGGCAGCACCGTGGGAGCCTCAGGTCTAACTCCGGCAGGTTTTATGGAGATGCTGGTAGCACTGTGGGAGCCTCAGGTCTAACTCCGGCAGGTTTTATGGAGATGTTGGCAGCACCGTGGGAGCCTCAGGTCTAACTCCGGCAGGTTTTATGGAGATGCCGGTAGCACTGTGGGAGCCTCAGGTCTAACTCCGGCAGGTTTTATGGAGATGTTGGCAGCACCGTGGGAGCCTCAGGTCTAACTC